>APFE031298094.1:24847-79336 GCA_000404065.3 Pinus taeda | reverse complement strand
TGCAGTAAATAGAAGGGGCAGACAAGACAACTAGTTTGGGGGAAGTAGAAACCTCGAGAAGCCTGAGGAGTGGTATAAAACCTAGATGGATGTTTATTTCTTTGTTTCTGGACTCTTGCTATAGGCGATATTGTGGGTGGTAAAATTGATGTTGAGTATGCACAAGCCGCCAATTTGTTTATTCCCATTCGCTTGGTTAATTCGGCTACTATCATTGTTGTTCTCTAGTGGGAATTGCATTGAAGCATGCCTATTTGGAAGCCCTCTTCCACAATGTGGGAGCATGGGGATAATGTTTGCAGACACTCGCATTACATCTATTTAGCATTGGTAGGGGACATCGCCTTGTTGGTCCACTCTGCGGGGACCTATCTTTGGTCAATATCTACAAAGATCGATAGTGCTTTAGTAAGTTTATTATTATGGACCTTTGTTTGGATAAATCTTTCCTTTATTCTAGTGCGAGTAAAGTGTAACTTGTGTTGTTTCATTTTCTTTCACTAGAGGGGTTCTTTTATGTGGAGAAAAAATGAGCCAGGTCACTTTAAGCTTTGGCTTTTTGGGTGCTAGGAGATGGGAATTTGGTGTGTTTTTGGTTGTAGTGGTCCTCTCGGGGCAATTCCTCCTCTCGCTATTTGTAGCTCTAATGCACCAAAAGGGTGGAGTCACTATTGGAAATTTGGGAGTATAGTTTGGAAATGTGAGTTGGATGGTTTGATAGTTCTTATGCCTCTGTTGTGACATGGGGATGTGTCAGTGTGGGTCTCGTGCTCGAGTCACAATTGAGTCCCTTTTCTGGTGTTTTTTTGTCAATTTTGGGATGTTGAGGTAGCAAGATCCGGCTCCGATAGGAATGAGGCCTCATGGCTACCTAGTGTATAGATATCAACAAGTGGGAGTAGAGGAGGATGATGGGGTTGTGGTTGTTGATTTAGTGGGGGAGTTGGCCTAGGACCAGGGTTGTGGTTGTCGATTAGGTGGGGTGGTTGGACAAGGACTACGATTAGTCGCTAGGTCATCTTGACTAACAATCATCCATGGAATCCCTAGACATGCAGATGAGGAGCGTAATTGCCACCTTGGAGGAAATTAGATAGCAGATACACGATGAACATATCGTGGTCATCGCATTCATGGATGACTTGCAGCAAAACTGGTGGGATATTCTGACTACTTGACATCTTTGTGAGGGAGCTAGAGGTGCACTAACCACTGACTCGATGAGATGGAGGTGCACCTAGCTCATGTTGAATTCCATGCTCATAGGGATACAGGAAGCCCTATTGCTCTAGGTGTTGGTCTTGCACTTGATTTCTCCCATTGATCTATCATGATTTTTGGATGCCTTCTTATTCTCTATGTGTTTTAGGCTATCTGTTCATTTTTTTTTTGGAGATTGTGTAAAACATGGAAATTTCTACTCCATTTTTGCATCGTTCTCTTTGTCAGCAAATGCGGTTGGAGTGAGACCAATAGAGCAATGGGCCTCACGTTTATCCAATGTAATATTTTGACAAATTAGTATAAAAATTTGACCAACCAAAAAAAATAGTTATAAACCAAGAACAGTTTGAGGATTATAGTTGTTAAACTTTAAGCACATCATAACAAAAAAACCCTTGTGGCAAATGATTTTTTTTGCAGAATCCATTATGGTGGCTAGTCCAAAGGGGGATTCTTGCCAGGATGATATTACTACATTTCAAGCATTAGTGGCCTCTCATAGGAAGAAATGATGGTCAAAGGAAACATAATCAATATTTGTTAAGAAGGCTGACAACATACCCCTTGTTGCCCTAACCATTGGATTCCATTTAACATCTTTGGCATTGATGAATCAAGCAATGGTGGTGAAGTTTACAAGAATGGTGTCATCCCCTAAATTGATGGAGGAGTGGACAGATAAAATCTAGAAACCAATGATAAAAGACATAATTTGTCTTTAAGCATGCGATACTAATTTTTTTTCCTTTTCTTTTGGAGTTTAAAGAAGATTGAAATATGATTTTTAAGAACGACTCATATTTTTCGAGGGTTAGAGGAATACATTTAAACAAGTGGTCATTGGAATTTGACCTAGATGAAGACATCCCCTATGCGGTGCTAGTCTTGGTAAAGCTACCTAAACTCCCGCTTTCATATTGGAGTGATGACTATTTAAAGGTTATAAGAAAAAGTTTGGGAAGGTATTTGGATCAGGTTGAATCAAGGGATGCCAATTTTCATGTGCAAAAGATTTCGTGGAAGTTGATTTAGAAAAATGGCTTCCCTCATAAATTTATCTCACATAGGGGGGTGGAGCCACTACCAAGTTTTAGACTATGAACAACAACCCTTCAAATTTCGGATATGTCATGAGTATGGGCACTTTTCCATGGATTGTAAGAAAGTTCAAACTAGAAAAAGGGAACAATTGAATGCAAATCCAAAAATCAGTGGCAAACCCAGCGTGGGGGGGGTGGTGGAACGGGGAGAAAAGGAAAGTTGATGACTAATAGAAACCCTACAATCCCAAATAGAAATGGAGCCACAACCTCAATGAACCCATTTGAGATCCTTCAATCGCAAGAAGAAACTAAATGAGAAGCATCACAAAACAATAAGAAAAAAGAGGATTCACAGGAGGAAGAATTAACTCCAAAAGAGGAGAAGTGGGGAATCTATGAAAAACACATAGAAAATAAATGATTTCAATGGAAAAGGAGCAATCTCTTCATAGGGCCCGGATCAACAATCAAAACTCTTTGGTTCTAGAACAAGTGGACAATTCCTCATGAAATAGGGAGCACTAAAGGAGAATCACGGCTATAATTCCAAAGAAATTAGAGGAAAATATCGAAAAAGTATTGACTAGTTCGGAAAGAAAAAAGATGAAAAAGACATCCAAGAAACAAGAAGTACCAAAAGAGGACGAAGGAGGACTCTAAGAAGAAAAACTAAACAAAAAACTTGGAACTCAAACTCAAACCACTGAGGTCTTCAACCCCTCTGGTAATTAAATCATAAAATTAGTGAGGATGGAATGTAAATGTATTTTGATATTGGGAATATTCTAGAAATTTTTTACATCAATTATGTGTATCAACCCCTATGGTAATTAAATCATAAAAGTAGTGAGGATGGAATGTAAATGTATTTTGATCTTGGGAATATTCTAGAAATTTTTTAACTGATATGGACAAAAATTTTTGTATCATGGCAGTGGTGAGGATGGAATGTAAATGTATTCTGACCTTGGGAATATTCTAGAAATTTTTTAACTGGTATGGATAGGAATTTTCGTGTTAGTGTCCATGCTCAATCACAATCCTGCAAGGAATATTAATAATTTTGAAGAAATGTGAGGGTTATGGCATGATCCCAGCTTTGTTTTTTAATAAACTCTCATACTCATACTTTTCAAAAAAAAGAAACTAAGATCTATTTAGTTCTATAAATTAAAATAATGACTTATATTTGTAATGTAACTTTATATTTAAATTTAATTAATAAATATATAAAAATCAATATTTACAATAACATTTTCCTCTCGGTTATAGATTTTCATATCAATCTATTTATATATAACATCAATATTATTTATATCACATTAAAAAAATTCAAAAAATAATAAACCTTGTAACTATATATATTATCAAGATTCTAATAAAATTATATTTATCTAATATTTATATAAATATAAATGATATTATTGAAAACCAAATAAATTTATTTTAATTTTAAATTTCTCAAATACTTCAAAAATTAAATTCAATGGAGTGAAAATATTTTGAATTTTTTTTTGCATTGAATCCTAATATGCGCTCTCATTGTTCCAAATTGCTATCCTGACAAAAAAATCACAAGGACCATTTATTCTAAACACTTTAGGCATTAATAACATATTAATAAGATATTCTGGCGACCAACGTGTTGATGCAGCTTTCGTTGAGAGTTACATTATAGTGGAATTCTACACTTATTTATTTGGTTGAGCGTTTTCCTGCAAACTTGGTGTGCAAAATTACAATTTGTAAATGCCTTGTTTTTTAAAGGCAATTTTTATTTTAAATTTGGTAAAATAAATGTAAGAAGAATGTTTAAAATGTATTTATAAATGAATCTAACATTTTTGACCAATTTTGAATAGGCAAATTACGTAAATTTGTAATTTTAACCTCTATTTTCAATACATTTTAGATAAATTTGACTGAAAAATACACGGAGAAGTTACAAAACTTAAAATAACTAGACCAGAGTTTTTCTTGACTGAAAAATACACGGAGAAGTTACAAAACTTAAAATAACTAGACCAGAGTTTTTCTTCCTTTCACGATGATATGGAATTGGATTTGATATCATAGTTATCGAAATTCCGCCAAATTGACCAAAGATTCGATTGACACATTAATAAGCGATTTCGAATTCGGTACGGAGTATAGGGTCGATCACATATTCACTACCTTCTTTCGCCTGAATGCCTTGATACGCACCATTCTGTGTGGCGTGTTTAGCCGCCTCCGTAAACAAATAGGCAGAGGGTCATCATGGACAGTGCAAACGAGCAGGCATGGTTAATCTGTCTTCGAGGTAGGATCCGTAGGCTGTGGGATGCGGGTGATATTGGCCATCAGATTGAAAACAAAAAAAACCAGTGAATCAGCGCTTTGACAAACCCTCCCTATTTCGTTCGTAGTACCCATTTGAAACCCCATGTTACTGGAGTTGTATGACAGGTAGTGTAATTTGGAAGAAATGGTTATGAAACAGAAACTTGACATAAAAACGTACACTATTTCGTGGGGATTTCTTTGTGTGTGGGTATTGCCTTTGTTGATTTCTTTTTCCTTAGACCTAAGCCTTTGTGTATTCACGTTTAAATATCGAAGAAGCATGCAAACGTGTTATTAAAAAATTGAAACTTAGAATGGGGTTATACGCAAAGCAATAATTGCAGATTTGAGTAGGAATAGCAGGTAATCCATCTAGCATATAAATAATAAAGCGAAATCATATAACCTTATGCTTCTTGTTACTACTTTGGTTCATAGCTCGAGATCATTTACATAGAGATCATGGCACTTACGTTTCATGGCTCGAGATCAGGGCAGGGCATTTACGTAGAGATAAGGGCAGGCATTTCTCGGCTTTTTCCCAAGGTACCTTGACCAAGCTTTGGCCTTAGCGCGTTAATGCTGCTGTGTCATTTACTGTAGTGTAGTCGAGCGCAGAGTCGATTCCAGCACCTCGAATTGTTGTAACGAATTGAGAAAAGAAACAACATATGAATATAAAATATATAGTAGTCTGAAAATGATTAATTTTTCTGTTTCATCTCGATCTTTATCAATGTCAGACGGTGGCATATCCGTTAATCCCTCTGAAATCTTGAAGCCTAGAGTACTGAAATTCGGTGTTGCAGCTGCTGTATCGTTTACTGTAATTCGAGCACAGAGTCGAGCAAGGTGAAGATGGTCCGTTAGTAAAGGGACAGGTATCATAGTTCCAAACCGCGTGAAGATGGTCCGTTAGTAAAGGGACAGGTATCATAGTTCTAAACCGCATCGTAATCGTGAGAGGCCGTTAGTGCCCGATTCTTGCTGGAGTTTCCATGGCTTGTGATGATCCAACGGCGTAAAGGTTTTTAATCGTCTAACATAAAGATCGATAGGTCACAACCAGACACGATGACAGTGGAGGGAATTGAAAGGGACAGGTACCATAGTTGTACACTGCATCGTAATCGTCGGAGTCGGTTAGTGCCTCGTTCTTGCCGCAGTTTCCATGGCTTACAATGATCCAACGGTGTAAAGGTTTTTAATCGTCTAACATAAAGATCGATGGATCACAATCGGACACGTTGACACTTGAGGGAATTGATCTCAGAGAGAAACGCCTTACGGCGTAAATATCTTTAAAGAAGTTAAATTAGTTGCATTGGTTGCTCACAATAACTTTGAACCAGAGCATTTATTAAGCCTGCCCGGCAAACGCCTAAAATTTTTTAATCACCCGAAACTACGAAATTTTAAACAAACCAACAAAACAAAGCCAAAGGCTTTTGAGCATAGCTACTCGGCTTTTTCTCAGTCGAGGACTTCATAGCTTCGCTACTATGGAAATTCATTTTCTTCATAACTATGGAATTTCAGTCAAGCCATTCGGATCCATCCAAAACTTTGAGTTCGCCTCCTTTTCCGGCATCCGTCGATCTTCATTTTGCAGGATTTGGCCACAATTTCGTCCTTAAACCCTTGGCGATAGACTTATTACAAGGTATATTTTCTTTCAATACCGAAGTTTTACCAAGCTTAAGCTGGAGAGGGTATGCGGAGACCAACACATTATTGGGTTTAGTAATAAGTCACAGTTCCCAGCAGAGAAACTCGAGGCCCTGTCTAGTTCGACGTATCCAGTGATGCGATGTCCTATGACAGGAAGAGGGTAGCCACAATAGGGTGTTAGTAGTAACAATACACATCTCAGTAAAAAATAATCACGCCGCGTAGATCCATTTTTCCTTGGGATTTCATGGACCTAACAATTGTTCCATGGGGCAGAGGTCCTCAAATATGGGGTGCGCATCCCCTACCATAGGTCCAAAATGAGACAACGGATTTTTAATAATGGGAGGCAGGGGCAGCTACCATAATATTCATCTCGGAAGTCCTGGCCAAGCGACGGTTTCTACAGGTAAGAAAAATCTCGACAACCATCCACATTTGTTAGGATTCAATATGGGGTTGCATAACTTTCTGAATTCGATTTTTGTTTATTTTCAGTTGTTGTTGCGTGGATGAAATTTGTTGCCCCACTTTTCAAATTGATTTTTTTTTATTTTATATTTTTCTACACGCACATGATATAGAGAGATTGTTGTTTTTTTTGTAAGCTGCGTGGTTCCGTTTTCTATTAACACAAAAGAACATTACAGAGTCAGGGTGGTCTCACCCCGCCCCGAAGGGAAACCGGGTTTATTGACCACCGATAGTTTTTCACAGCAGCCCAAAAATAGAAAGTTTTAAACTGTTCTTTCCTTGCTTTATACCCTTTGTCTATCTCCCTATTACTAGCTATATACTGCTTCCTATTTATAAAATCATCAAAATTTTGCATGCCTAAAGTAAAGCAAAAGAAACAGATCCTAATTCAAAACAGAACATGCCTTTGTTCATTGGTTTTCTGGCTCAGCTTGCTGAGCTTTCTCCTTCTTCACCAGCACTCCGCTTGCCTCCAGCTGTTGTTGCAGGTCCTCCAGTCTTTTATCTTGCATAAGCAGGGTTATGACTATGTTCTTCAGTTCTTTTTTCAAATTTGGGATACTCTGGACCATCTCAGCCATCTCCATGGCCACTTGTTCCAAGGCTTTAGCCATGAGTCTTTTCATGACCCAGTACAAGTGAAGAGACTACTTGTAAAGGGTCATTCTGCCTCTGGTATGACCAGGGTCAGGCATGAGAGCAATCCAATCCTCCATCTCTTCTTCAGATTGGGCCTGGATGGCTTCTTCTTCCCAGCGTTCCATAATTCTCCTGATCTTGGGATTGGATTTCTCCCTATACTCCTTCTCAGCTATTCTGACTCTGTTGCCAATGGTTTGCCTTGTCCGCCGCATCCCATCTCCCACAGCAGGCTCTGCTTCCTCCTCCGGGCTGGGGCTGCATTGACGCCCCCTTCGACTTCTCCTCTCCGCCAAGTCCTTCCTCCGACGACCGCCTCTGCCTCTGCGTCCCTTCCCTCCTCGGGAGCCTCCCCTGCCTCTTCCTGTAGACTGAGCTGGGACATCTCCTGCTTCATCGATTTCATCTGCTGGGTGACTGTTCCACCGGCCTTTCCACGCAGCATTTTCCTGGTCTTCTTTTGGCTCCTCGCTCTCCCCTTCTGATATCTCAAACACCTGAATTTTCGGCTGCGCTTCATCCTCCACCTTTCGCTTTCCTTTCCTATCTGCTTCGAGCTTGCTCTGATCTTCATAGCCACTGCTGCGCATCCATCTTCTCGCACTCCCGCTTCCTTCCGCCTCCATATTCCTTCGCCCACTGCAATAATCTCCACCCGCTTCCCTCACGAGTTTGTCCGAGCTGCAGCGACGTCCTGAATTCCTGACTTGAGGTGTATTACTCTCCTCCCTCCCGGTGCTGTTCCCGTCGCCACCCTTCGCTCTCAAATCTCCTCTGTTTAGCGATGTCATTTACTGTTTTATGCCGGTGGATAAGCCCGAGGCCCGTGGCATTATGATCTGAAACCTTCGCCGTCCTTCCGTCCCTTCCATCTATCAGCTTACCTTCTCCACTACTCTGCCGGCCGCTCCACTTGCCTGTGGCAATGATGCCGTGATCCTCGTTTGCTGCAGCCTGTTCCATGCGCCGCCATTTCATGATTACCCTCCTTGCCAGCTCATCCAGCCCGATCGGGCGATATAGAGAGATTGTTGTTGTTGTGATGTTTTTTTTGGTTTAAAATTCATCCCTCTATTTGTTGAAGTAAAATCAACTTTTTTATTTATTCACATTACTGCAACGATCATGACAAGTAGATACATACACACTATTCTTTAGATTTTTATCCAGCTATCATCAAGAGAATTTTTGAAATAGTGCAACACTCAGAGCAAGAGAGGTCACATTATGATTGTATATATCCTAAGGATCCTTAAAATTTCTACATCTAGATTACATGCCTTGCATTCAATGAAAGTTGGCATTGGTATTTTATGTAAAATTTCACTTCCAATTCTCTGGAATAGCGGTATCTATAATGAACATTTTCCGTGGTGAGAGGGTTGTAAGACCAATGGAGAATAGAGCATGTAAAGGGCCACTTTTCAAAGCCCAATTTGCATCCCATGTTTGTTGCATTGGTTTCCATGTCTTGGAGTTTTCTTGAAGAGAAGTGAAACACAAACTCGTTATATAAACTTGTAACCCATACATAGTGTAATTGCATTAATCAATACAACCTATACAATGGGCAATTTAATTTTATAAAGAAACCACCTGCTTTGGATTGACTTCTCCTAGGTCACCATCTCCATTTACGTATTCAACAAGGAATTCTAGCTAGTAACCACTTGAGCCCGCATTAACATGGAGGAAATATTCATCCTTTGATATTCACAAGGCACCCTGTATAGCACAAAATGATCATCTATAAAAGGAAGCATTGCAAAATAGAGAAAACACTGCAAACCATTTCTGAATTTCATCCATTTATCTCATCCACAATCTAGAAAAGATAAATACTTTCGAAACAAATGTAACCCCCTCCTCCCACATTTACCCAAGCTAACCAACCTACTAGGGTAAAAATGTGACGAAGAGTTACTGTGATATGATTCGAATTTCCAAGTATAGTTAAGGAAGTGGAATCGAAAAACCAAAACCAAATTGACCTTCCTCAGGAGCTACAGGACCTGCAAGGTCTAACCAACCACTCCAAGTGCCCAACCCTTGAGTTAAATTGTTGTTTAACCAAAGTAAACCCCCAGTTGCTCCAATGACAAGCCCTCCATGCGACTGTAACCCTCAAGTCACTCCCACAACAAGGCCTCCATGTGAATGCAGACTTTTTCACCCAGTTTTGTGCCAACTAAGAGATTTAAGCCACTTTTTCAGGCTAGTTTCCAAACCACTACCCAGAACTTCATAAAACTTTCCATAATAGTGAATGAAACTAGGACAAAACCTTTCACACAAAACTTATACAAGAAATTGACCTAACTAGGCCTATCCATGACAGACATTTCATCAAACACATCATGAACATGTAATCTATAGGTCATAATTACATATCTGATCATAGGTGTTGGCTTGTTGGGGCTTGACCCGGGTTCAATGGTGATTTAACCAAACAAATCTCAGTATTACTAGCCCTTTCGGCAATAGTCCGCAAAGCGCGGACTGAGGTCTCACCCGAATTAGTATGGGAGGGTGCTAGAACCAGGTTTCCACACCCTGGAGATGTCTGATGATTTCCAGTGGTCTGCGGTTGGACCCTGCGCACACGTCGCTACGCGCACTTATCAGTACCTCGCAGTCTGTGAGGTTGTCTTCACGCAATCCTACACGGGGGCCGGGCAATGTTATTACCCAAGGCCTTATTAGTAACCCGATATTAGTTGATTAGCTTAGCTTATCTGTATGCTTTCAGTTATACTTAACAATATTCACCATTCATACAAAGGTGCACACTAAATAAACAATATAATTGCAATTGATATCAAACATGTAATAACATAAGAACAGATACACGAAATTCAGATAAAACTTCTCTTTATTATTCTTCCTCCTCGGTTACAGACTTGACTCCGCCCTGCGCACATAGCTGCAGGGTCCGCGCACTCAGCTGCGGACTCTACTAAGCCTCTGCGCACTCAGCTGTAGAGCGTCTTCCTACTACTACAACCCAAGATACTTAGACTCTTGCTCTATGCTCGCTATCTTATTCTATCTATCATATTCCATCGATTCCTTACTTTACAACTTAGAGCCTCTCTTTATTTATACAATTCCATGGTCCGCGGACCATGGGTAGGTCGACACTACATTCAAAACTTAGGGCAGACAACCCTATGACTCTAACATACAATTCGTGCTCTGCGTTCGCAATTTGTGGAGTCTTTACAACAATATTACTCAAAACTTTGGCATTGAGCCCCAAACCATGTTGTGGGGGAATTCCATGCGCAACAGGCCCCCAACACGAACATTGTGACTCGCCCTCGAGTCACTCTGTTGGCGCGACGTCCCTCCAACTGTTCCTGAACGGTCTTGATGTCCGCAGCGTACTGAGCTGCTGCTTGCTGTACTTGCTGCATTCTCCCTTCTGAAACCTCTGTTTCCAGCTTGCTACGCTGCATCTGTGCATACATCCCCTGAATTTACGTGAGCTTTCCTTCAATATCTGCCATGATTGTGAAGGCTTCGTTGATCCATGGCTGGATGCGCGCTTTGAGAACTGCTTCCTTATGGCACGTCGCGTCCACTTGCTCCTTTAATGCCTTGGCTTGTTGCATCCTTGCAAGCCGCTGAGTAAGGACTATGGTTTGCACGGTCCCTTCGATGATGTTGTACTGTTGCTGGAGTTCGCGTGCCTCTGTCTCCAGCTGCTGGATGTTGGGGTCCTCCTGCAACGTTGTGAGGACCTCAAGCGCCTGTTCCAACATGTTGGTACAGTCGCGCATTGCACCTCCAATCTCTTCCAACCCTGCTATAATAGTGCTGGCGCGTTGTTCTCTGATCTCTGGGGGAGTGGAAGGCTGCGCCTTCAACCGCAGTTCGGCAATCTGAAGGTTCAACTCCGGCTGAACCTTTGTTGTCTCTTCTCTCGCATCGCGGACTCCACTTGCCAAACTGTGAATCCGCACTTCTACTGGTAGATTTGCTGCGATAGCCAGCTCTGGGATGCGTCGACAAGTGTCATTTACCGTCTGCACCAAACTTTGGTTCTGCGCCACCAACTCGTCGTGCTGCAAGATGAGCTGTTCCATATTGATCTTTTGTTCACTAAGAACTTGGATTGCGCAGTTCTCCCTAGTGCGCAACTCTGCTGTTATTCCATCCTGGAGCTGATAAAGTGTTTCCCGCGGAAGGGTAGCTAGATTAAGGCCAAGGCCTTTCATCATGCTAACCGTCATTTGGTCCATCGCATTTGATGATACTGATGCTCCCTCTCGCAACACTATTGTGTTGGCCATCCTTGCGCGCAGCATCTGCTCTGTTGCTAAAGTGCCTGCTGCGATGCGGGTAGACAGGGTATCTTCCTGAGGGGGACGCACCTGTAACTCCTGCAGCTGCGCCGTGAGGGCCCCCAACACACTCTGGTGCTCCGTCATAAACTCTTGGAGCGCTTCATTGGTGACATCGCGGACCGTCTCGCTGATGTCATGGAGATCACGTTCGATTAAGGTGATTAGGACAATGGCCAACTTTGAAGCCTTGACCTTCTTCCTTGGACTCGATCTCTCTGCGATGCGCGACCGTTTGAGCTGTGTGGACGCGGTCCCTATGTCCGCACTCCCTTCTGCTATGTCTGTGTCTTCTGCCTCCTGCCCTGAGGACGTTGCTTGGCCCTCCTCTGCTTGTACCGTTGCTGTCTTTGCTGTCTGCGTTGTTGCTGCTGCTTCTGCGGCCTTCTTCTGCTCCGCGGCTTTCTGTGCCGCTTTGCGGATTGCCCTTACCTCGGCTGTCGCTTTTTCGTTCCGCCTAATCTGGGGCGCGCCACTCAGGAGGCCATGTTTCCAATACAGTAAAGATTGCGTCGTCAGTGGTTATAAATGGTAGATTTGTCCACTGTTGCGCCGAATCTTTTCGTGCCCTGATGTATATGTTGTGCATATCCACCTTGAAGTTTGCAAAACTCTGCAGACTATTTTGCACCGTAGGTGACAGGTGTGGCCTCTTGTTGATCCACATTCGGATGCTCGCCTCCATGAGCGCCCATAAATTTTTTGTATCGCGAATCTGTTTCGCGTCCTTGGTGGCTTAGAGCGAAGCGTACTTCGCAGCCTCTGGTAAGTCTCGGTCGATGGTCGGGAACTGACTATCGTCCGAAAGTTCTCTTGCTACCAACAATATGGATAAGAGAAACCACGCGTAGTGGAAGGTCTTACCCTGCTCCTGGGCCTCGCGGCAGTTTAACAAAAACACCTCACTGAGGAACTCGGCCCAGTTGAACTGGACCCCTTGCGCGCACTGTTCGGCCAACGCGACCATCGATGCTGGTACCTCATCAACGCGGCATTTTCTCATCACTTTACCAGCCAGGAGTTGGGTGGCTACACGCACCCTTTTGTCCTTGATGCTGGTGATAGTGTAACCCCTCTTTTTCTTCTCCAGCTTATACTTTGCCTTCATGGCCTCTATGAGAGCCAAATCGCTACTGTTTCTGGCTATCGTCGCGGGGTCCTTTCCCTTATAAGGAAGCCGAGAAATTCGGTGGATGAGGTCTGCCATGATGGGAATAGGCTCCTCCAGCCATAGATACCCATCATGCACCAGGCAGAGCAGCTGCCTGATGATGAAAATGGTGATGGGCGCATGGTGGAAATGTGGTATCCATAACAAATGCAGCAACCTGGCCTTTTCCACACCGCGCAACCATTTTCGTGGCTCTAACATTATCATCGACCCCTCAGTATTCTGCTTCATTAGATTTGCCGTTTCTAGGTGCGGGAACTTCTCGCTATTTGCGAGATCTCAGCCTTCAAATTTCATGGTGGGCACGTGGCCTAGGTGCGAGCCCTCAAATACAATGCCATCATGGAGGAGCGGGGTTTGGAGTGAACCCTTTGTTGCATCTAGATCCTTCGGTACTTTGGCTTTCCTTTTCCACGAAGGGACATACGTGGGCAGTTTCACTACAGAGCGCAACGGTTGGATGTCCTCCACGTCTTCTTCTTCTTCTGCGGCGGTAATCAAGGCCTGCAAATTTTCTTCCTCCTCATCTGTTTCAATCGTGACTGCCTTCACTTTTTCTTCCACTGATAACTTGTTGTGCCGCGGATTCCTCGGGGACATGCGTACTGGTCCCATTACCTGCTTATCCTTCTTCGGCCTCGGCGTCTGCGGTGATTTGGGGATTTCTGTCACAACCCCAGCACCTTCGGGAACATCCTGTACCATGGGGGTCTGTGCGGCCTCGCCGACGGTTCCTTCTTTAATTCCCAACCCATCCGTAGTGGCCGTCATCATCTCTACACAATATTTTGTCTCTTGCGTACTTAGGGCCTTAATTATCGCTCGACTCTCAACACTCTATGCTCTGCTCAAGCGCTCAATTCTCAAATGACCAAGTGTTGTTCGTTGGCCCACCCTGTGGATTTTATAGCACTTTTCGAATTTGAATTTGACCGTTCCCCCCAATTTCGGGCCATTAATGCTTTCTTGGCGGCAATTTTTTTCCAAATCTTGCCCATAAATCGTGTCTTAAATGCTCGCTGGCCACTCCATTTGGCCTCAAATCGGACATCCTGTCATGAATAGTGACACCAACGGTCACTTCCCAGCCAACCCACGTGGCAGCGCAACCCTCCATGCGTGGTAGCGAACCCTGTGACGTCCTGCTCCTACGCGCATCTCTCATATCGCGCAGCCCCAAGGTAGAATATTTTATAGTCCTGCACTCCCTTTCAACTAGCTGGAGCGCTAAGACTGTCCTCCCTACGGCTAGTCCGGTGGGTGCACCACCCATGCGGGGCTTCATCTCATCCTCCACCATGGTTTGCGGAGAATCCCCATCTTCCATTGTAGTGATCGGCATCGCGCACTCTACTATTTGCATTGTGCTACCCTAGTCACTATGTTTGGTGAGATGTGGTCTCAGCCACGACAACAGACTAACCAATGCACGACAATAGCTTTCCAGTTTGTCAGTATGACTGTATGCACCTTGCCTTGCCATCCTCAGTTTTTCGACAAGAAATGCTTCCTTTATTTCGTTTTCCAGCTTCTTGACCTCTGCGTCCATTAAAACACTTTTCTCCCTTAGCCGTACCTAGTCTTTTTCAAGTTCGCGAAGTCTAAAGTTTCCCCGTCGGATTTCTTCCTCAAGTCTTATATGTTCTGTTTCGCGCAACTGTGTGATTTCTTCGTTTCGGTCTGTGCGGACCATCGTATCTACGGGTGCTGTTATGCACGGACTCGTCTTCGCATGCTCCACAGGGACTACAACCCTTGCTTCATACTTCAGCTTCGGAAGCACTTGCGCAATTAGAGTTTTGCACATGGTCCTATAAGCCCATACAACCATTGGTACATGCAGGTTCCAATCGGGGCGTCTCACATGGTGGACCCTGTTCAACACTTCACATACCTTGTCAAAGGCTTCCCCATGTATGATTTTTGGTGCGCTAGGTTTATCATGCTTCGTCGTTTGCGCACTTGTCGTGCCTGCTTCTGCTTGTTGTTCTTGTTTCCTATCGTGATAGTGGTGTGCATTTGTGCGGACTGCGTACCATATGCCTATACCCATCTGGAAAGGTGGGTGCGCAAGCTATTTCGCCCCTCATAACCGGCTTTCATCCGTAGCTGAGGTTTTCCAAATCGTATAAGCATCCCCTTTCTGCATTCGCACCAACTCTCAATACTTCTCTGATGCGTATGCCACCACCTTGCGGGCGTAGCGCGCAGTGCCCATTTCAGAGTATCGAACCGCTGCTGTTCTGGTACTTCGCTCTCAAATTTGTTTAGGAATTCATTCACCGCTGTCAACCCGTCATACATAGGCATATCCCTTACCTCTATTGTCACGCAATGCAGTGATCTTACCATCATGTTGCAATTGAGCGTGGTTACCTCGTGTAACCGGTTCTGCCATCGTTCTGTTTCCTCATCCGAATCTGATGTGTAGGAGCTTTCACGCTCCCACGAAATCCGGCCATCCGCTGTAGGATTCACCCAATCCTGTTCCCGAGCGGTTATCTTGTAGATACAGTCTAGCTCGCATCGCTTTCGCCGTTGCGCACTGGCTCTGTGTAGCGCGCTCCTTCCATAGGGTCTAAAGGCACCGCTATGCGTAGTGACTTTTTCTCAAAAATCATTTTACGCTTCTTTAGATTTATTACTCTGTTCATATCACTGGCCCAGTCTATTCCCAGTAGCGCGGGATAGGGATTGCTGTCATCGACAATCTCTATCACCTCCAAATCTGCAAGCGCGCTCACACCTTCGATGTCTACTGTTATCCCTTGCAATCTTCCCATTGGTAGGATCTTTTGTTGGTTCGCCATCCATAATTGAATAGGGGACCATTGCAATGTGGGCCTACCCATGCGCTCCCATGTCTGTTTTGGCAGCATATTCGCTTTCGATCCTAGATAAAAAATTACTTGATTCATTTCATACTCCTCGATTTGCGCAGTCAATCTCATTTCCCTTCCTGTTCGTGATGTGTGCTTTCTGAGCTTTCGAACTACGCGCGGTTCTCCTAACCCATCGCACCTAGTGATAAGTTCCTGCAGCCCTTTCATAGCCTTGCTATCGCGCAACAGTTTCATACATGTCTCCAGAAAGGTAGTGATCATTGAAGGATCCATCTTCGGCTCTAGTTGATCCTTACTACCTGAAGTGGAGGCCTCTGTGAAGCTCTTCTTAGCTTTCATGAATGTCTCCTTCACGTGCTCCAAATCAAATTCAAGTTCCTTTGTAGGAGTCTTGCGAACCCAGGCACTTTTTTCAGGCTGCTTACCTTTGTCATCTCTTGTCGTGATACCACTTTTGAGCACTATGTTTACATTCGGGTCCTCTTCGCGCGGCTCAGACCTCATCATTTGCAAATTCTGAGTTGGGGGAGGCTGGAGTATCCCTTTATCGCGCAACCTCGCTATCAGTGTAAGGCAGTTTTCTGTCTCATGATCAAACTGAGCACAGTATAAACATGATGCTCTCGTCGGATTCGTACAATCGCAGGCATAGTGCCCTGGCCCTCCGCAATTGTAACAAATTAGTTGTCCGCGACCCCTTCATGGTTCCATTCCACCTCGACCTCGTTTGCGCCTCTGAAATCCAGCGCGTACCATCCTTGCATTTGGATTGAGGGCTCGCATTTCGGTCTGTACTCTATAGGCAGGAGTCCGATCCATCATCAGCTCGTAACTTCTGCAGGTGCGCTCATCATGGCCTACCGACCTGCAGAAATTATAAAACAATTGCTGGGACGTCTGCGTATACTTCTGTAATAGATGACAATTATCCGTAGTGTGTTTTCCTCCTATCTGACAAATCGCGCACCATAATGCAGGCACCGCGCTCAGTCCTACTTGTACCTTTAGCCTTAATGGCATTGACCCTCCTCGCGCCAAGTAATTTGCGAAGACTGGACAATGGTCCTTGTCATGCCCCTGACCTTTGCATTTTATGCACCATACATCCTCGTGTGCTTCTGGGCGAGTTGTCCTGTCCTGTGTCAAACTCTGCATTTCCAAACACAAATTTTGCAGTTGACCATGGATTTGTTGGACTCCCAGGCCACGACCTTGTATTGGGGTCTCGTGCAGTCTCATTGCAATCTCCAAAGCTTTGGCCTGGGTGGATAATTTCTGCTGCGACAACGCCGTCCTTAGATGCGGTGTTTGTGACGCCACAAACCATGCACGGTGTTGCCCATCTGTCAAGGTCATGTTGGCTTATCGAATCATACTCTTCAGTCTCTGATCCAGATCCCATGGGGTTACGTCTGGAAGCATTGCAATCTCCTTAAACTCGATAATTGATTGTGTCTCCGACTTTGGCCTGCTAAATTCCTTGTTCAGCACGGCCTGGATATCTGCGATCCCTGCGTTTGGATGGTCATTAGAATGCTTAATATACCATGTTAGTGCGCGATCCTGCAATGCGCTCACCAACGTTGCCTTCTTTATATTGTCATCCACGACTCCTTGTGCTTCCCATACGGCCCTTACCACGAACCAAAATTGGTCCGGATCTTCGTTCCGTACTATTCTGAATATCGGTAATTTTATCGCGCTCGCCATATTGAACTGTGGTGTTGGCGGAGGTGGTGTGGGCAAAGATGGAGGTGAAGATGGTGAGACTGGTGGTGGTGTAGGAGGAGGTGGTAGGCACGGAATTCACTGCCTTATCAGATTGATCGCGCTTTTCGGAGAAACTTTCGCAAGCTCTTCCTCACTTTCCCGCCGAGGTGAAATCAAGGGGCTATTTTTTATCTTAGTGCTACCTTCATTTCTATAGATCCTCCCACTTCGCGTGGCCCCAAACATCAATTTATTCGCATAACCCGCTTTTCACACAATAGCATCTTAATCCAAGTGTTCAAAGATTTAATGTACTTACTTCGCGGTTCTTTGAGGAAGCGTTGTTCCACCTCGTTGTAGCTGATTGTCGTGTCTACGGCAAACTCGGTGATAAACCCCCCCATAATCCGATCAAGCCAATGGTCCATAGCGCGCGCGATCTTATATTTTGATGCTTCTAGTCTACGCACTAAGTCTGGAGTTCACACAATTGGTTTGTCGAGCCTACACCTTCCCTGACTGTCTGCTAGTTTTGCGATCCACTCATACAACTCAGAGGGAAAGGATGCAAAGAAAATTTCGTGGATTTCCGTATATAAGTAGCGCTTCAACCACTGTTCCTTTGATACTCGCAGATTCCTGTTTTCCTGCGCCGCGAACTCGTGAATCTTTCTGTCTAACCACCCTTCAATTTCTTTCTTCGTTGGATTCCAGTGACACAACATCAGACATCCCTTATGCAGATCGCGGTCCCGACAATGGAACCATTTGTTGGCTTGTTGGGGCTTGACTCAGGTTCAACGGTGATTTAGCCAAACAAATCCTAGTACTATTGGCCCTTTCGGTCACTGAGGTCTCACCTGAAGTAGTATGGGAGGGTGCTAGAACCAGGTTTCCGCACCCTGGAGATGTTTGATGATTTCCAGTGGTCTGTTGTTTGACCCTGCGCGCACGTCGCTACGCACACTTATCAGTACCTCGCAGCCTGTGACGCTGTCTTCGCATAGTCCTACTTGTGGGCTGGACAGTGTTATAGTGTTATTACCCAAGGCCTTATTAGGAACCCGATATTAGTTGATTAACTTAGCTTATCTATATGCTTTCAGTTATACTTAACAATATTTACCATTCATACAAAGGCGCGCAGTAAATAAACAATATAATTGCAATTGATATCAAACATGTAATAACATAAGAACAGATACACGGAATTCAGATAAAACTTCGCTTTATTATTCTTCCTCCTTGGTTACAGACTCGACTCCGCCCTGCACACTCAGCTGCAGGGGTCCGCGCACTTAGCTGCGGACTCTACTAGGCCTCTGTGCATTCAGCTACAGAGCCTCTTCCTACTACTACGACCCAAGATACTTAGACTCTTGCTCTATGCTCGCTATTTTATTCTATCTATCAGATTCCATCGATTCCTTACTTTACAACTTAGAGCCTACACTACATTCAAAACTTAGGGCAGACAACCCTATGACTCTAACATACAATTCGCGGAGTCTTTACAACAATATTACTCAAAACTTGGGCTTTGAGCCCCAAACTATGCTATGGGGGGATTCCATGCCCAACAATAAGGGTGTCATACTTATTTGAGAATCGTCAATAAGGTTTGATGCCTTCTCACAGTAGCTGCAGTATCATCTATTAAGTCATACATTCATTAACATTTCGTTTAGTGACCAAAACTTGATGAGAGCCATAACTCAAATCTGTTATTAACCATGCTTGTAACAAATATATAACCAAATAAACAATAATAATCGAACAACCATCATAGCCATATAATAACAAGTACATTTACACATAGAACACGAGGAAAAGAACTCTTATTAATATGTGCAAATCCAACCAAGTCAGGGATTTCCACGTATCACTCGACCATTTATTGGGCTGAACCAAAATCTGTCTTTCAGCCAATGACCCCCATGCCATATTCTAAGCATGAATGTGGGATCTCATGGAATAAACCAAGAAAACCAAACCAGGGCTTCCAGAGGCCAAACCACTTCAACCCTCAACTAGTGATTTCACCTCACGGTCGGACATCATTAACGATCACCAGATCGGTCTCTATCTAAGTTGTCTAAGGCTCTAGAGTGTTTGTTCTAACCCAACTTCCAGGATTAGTAACTCAATCCACAGTGGTCGCCGGGATCTAGAGCGTTTATCCAACCAAGGCTTCCAGGACTAGTAACTCAACCCACCAAGGGCTCTAGAGTGTTTGTCTAACCAAGGCTTCTGGGGCTAGTAACTCAATCCAAGCTATTACAGGGCTTCTAAAGCATTTGTTTAGTCAAAGCTCCAGGAACTAATAACTCAACCCACATCCATAAGGAACACGAACACCAATTAGAAAACAAAGGGTAAAACCCACAACACCATGGCTATCTAGGAAATGGAAAAGTTAGGAAAAACCACTATCAATTGAGGCAATCCTCCATGCCAATAACATATCATAACCAAATAACCACATGTATATGTCATGAATGTCAAAACTAGCAAGGAAATCATAAATGCAACTCAGGACCTGCAAGAAAGATCAATTGTAACTGCTGATCCCGATGTTCCCTTGCGATTTCCTGTTCTTCCTTTGCCTTCTTGCTCCAAATTCAAAGTATGCCACTATGCTCCAAGAGTGCTCCAAGAAAACTATGCGTGCAAAAGTATTAGAGAGAGAGAATAAAGAGAGAGAGCTCCAAGATAAGATTGAAAAAAGCTATGAACTGATCTTCAGAAGCCTTTTTATCATTAAGGCCTCTGTTTTCTTCAATTTCTTTATTTTTCCTTCAATTTCCTCCTCACATGCAACTTGTGACTTTTCACCTTCATTTTCTCTTAATTTCTATTATTTTCATAAATAAATGCCAATTAATGCCTCTTTTCCTTTCCAAAGCCTTTTCCATTGCCTTTGCCAATTTCCATAGCCATTAATTAATTACAAGTGATCCTCGTCACTATGTTTTTTTCCCAATATTCAGCTTGGAATACGTGTCCAATGACTTTGGTCTTATTTTTGCATTTATTAACTTTATACATGGATTTTTAACCCGAGGCTGTTACAAACTTCTCCCCCTTAGGGAAACACTATCCTCAGCGGTCAATGACACCTACAACAAGAAAGGCTCCTGAAAACCAAACATAATGCCCATGGAGATTTATAACTTATCTTGTTGCAGTATTTACAATGAAAAGCCTTTTGAAAAGAAAACCTACATGACAAACATAGCAAAATGACAACCATATCACTTATTGGAGCTTTATAACACAACTCGTTGTGGTATTTACAAAGACAACCACATATAAATATGTACATATACCAAAAATCATTTTCCTCCACCAACAAATAATGAAGGATACATAGCCCACATCTGATTAGCCATCTCCCGTGTAGCTTCATCAGGCCTAAAGTGCTTCCATTGCACTTTAACCTGCTCAATTGCTCGGTTTTGGAGCATAAGCATATTTCTATGCAAAATGAACTAAGGCTCTGACTGGAATTCTCCTTCTGGTTCCACTTGCAATAAAGATAAGTCAATCACTCAATCAACATCTTTAACATACTTCTTAAGTAATGACACATGGAAACCATCACGGACTTTAACTATGGAGGCAGTGCAATTCTGTAGGCCACTGGTCCAATTCTTTCAAGGATCTTGAAAGGCCTGCAATACCGAGGTGCTAGATTCGCATGTGACCCAATCCTCAAGGAGCTCTTCTTGGGATTGATGCGAAAATACACATGTTCCCAAACCTGAAACTCAAACAACCAATGCTAATTTGCATAAATTTTCTACCTGTCCTGTGTCGCCTTTAGATTCTTCTTGATAACTTGCATTTCCTGTTCCATTTCTACCAACATGTCCAGTCCTATCAATACCCTATTCACTGGATCACTCCCACTGATAGGAGTATTACAACTCTTCCCATAGAGTGCCTCAAACAAACTCATCACCAATGACTCATGATAACCATTTTTGTAAGTAAACTCAATTAGTGGAATATAATCTTTGCACTTTCATTGCTGATGCATAACATACATTCTCAACATGTACTACATAATCTTGTTGACCTTTTTTGTCTGCCCATTTGTCTCTTGATGGTAAGCTGTACTGAAGGCCAACTCTATACCCAAACTTGCAAATAACTCTTTCCAAAATTTGGAGGTGAACTTGGCATTCGTGTCTGACACAATATTCTTCAGAACACCATGCAACCTCACTATCTACCTGATGAAGACATGTTCTACATCATTCGCTGAATAAGTATACTTCATTAGAATGAAGTGTGCTACCTTAGTCAACCTATCAACCGCAACCATAATAGAATCATGCTGTCTAGATGTCCTTGGTAAACCTGTAATGAAATCCATGGAAATGACCTCCCATTTCCACTATGGAATTGGAATCGACTATAGTAAACCACCTGGATTCTTACACTCTGTCTTTACATGTTGACAATCCAAACATCTAGCCACAAACTCCGCCACTTCCTTCTTCAAATTCAACCAATAATAGAACTTCTTCATTGTTGTATATGTCTTCTGATATCCTAGGTGACTTGAATATGGCGTAGCATGACATTCCCTCAAGATAGGCTTGTTGAGCTCACTGTTGTCTGACACATAGATCCTGTCCGTAAATCTGACCAAATCATCAGTTGTGAGACGATAGACCACATCTTGATCACCGGTATCCTGCTGCAACCTGTGCCTAATATCCCTATACTTGTCATCCTGCTGTCCGGCCTACAAGATACGATCTTGTAGATATGTCCTGTATGAACTCATAACTACAATATGATTTACCTGTACTCTTCTGCTAAGAGCATATGCAACCTTGTTCTCTTTCCATTTAATGTACCTGATCTCAAAGTAAAACTCATTGATTGTTGCTAACCATCTAGCTTTCCTGGCATTCAGATTTGGTTGGTCAAACAAGTATCTCAATCCACTGTGATCACTCATTAATACAAACCTCCTCACAAGAAAATAGTGCCTCCACATATTCAATGCATGAATGATCGCTGCTAACTCAAGATCACGTGTCACATAATTATGCTCATTCTTATTCAGTTTCCTTAATTTATAGCACACTACCTGTCATTCCTGTATTAGGACTCCACCAAGTCCTCTCTTGCAAGCATTTGTACACACCCCAAATTCTTTTTCCGCATCTGTGATCTTTAGAACTTGAGCACCTGTAAGCAACTTGTTCAACTGCTCAAAACTAGCTACACATGCGTCTATCCATTGAAATTTCCTACCTTTTCACTGCAAGGATGTAATAGGATAAGAATATGTGAGAATTTCTTGATGAACCTCCAGTAGTAACTTGGTAACCCCATAAATGACCTTACCTCATCCACATTCTTAGGAGTCGCCCACTCCATGCTAGCTCTTATCTTCTCTGGATCCACTACAATAGCTTCCTTGGAAACTAAATGCCCCAAGTAATGTACCTCTATCTGAAAGAAATTGCACTTACTAAGCCTGACATACAACTGATGCTCTCTTAGCAGTCTCAATACTGCGTCTAAATGTTCTGCAACCTCTTCCTCATTCTTAGAGTATATCAATATGTCATCAATGAATACTATCACAAACTTGTCCAAATAAGGACATAATACAGTGTTCATCAAGCACATAAAAGCAGTGGGAGAATTAGTCAAACCAAAAGGAACTACAACAAACTCATAATGCCCATACATGGTATGGAAATTCGTCTTGTAGATGTCCTCTTTAATGCATACTTGACGATATCTTGATCTCAAATCAATATTCGAGAATATTGCTGCTCCTTTCAACTGATCAAACAAGTCATCAATCCTCGGCAACAAATACCCATTCTTGAACGGTTACTTTATTCAACTTCCTATAATCAATGCATAACTTGAGATTACCATCCTTCTTCACAAACAACATTGGTACACCCCAAGGCGACACACTTGGCCTAATGTATCCCTTGTCAATCATTTCCTTCAATTGCAACTTTAGTTCCAGTAATTCTGGTGTGCTCATCCTGTAAGGTGCCTTTGACGTTGGTACTGCCCCAGGGACCAACTCAATAGTAAAGTCCACTTTTGTTAAAATTGACAACTAAGGCCAAACTCCATTTAGATCATCTTATTTATGGCAGCTGATATTTTTCTTGGACTTCTCTCGTCAAGAGGTGTAGGATTGATCTAACGATCATTCGGTTTCGACATGTATTTATGGAGATATGAATTTATTTATATTTACTTAACAATTTGTCAAGGTCGGCCAGCAACAAAATGTGTGGCACACATCCTCAACGACTCATATAAATAGAAGACACCATGTGGCATTATTCAATCATCTCATCTCATCACACATTTTTCTCTCTCCTTGTTTGATTGGGTACACATCTATGAGCAACATCTCTCTCACACGTGTGGAAGGATGAAGTAATTTCTAGCTAGGGCTACGTTGATTGAGTTTGATCAGGGCTGCAGAAAGACACTTTGATCAGCATTGACCAGCGTGGACTTTTCTTGGACTGTGGATTTGGTGTGGCTGCTTCTCTTAGGCAGGGCGCAAATTTTGGCACACAAATTGAGGCAATCTGACCTCAGGTTTGACCAACGTTGACTGCCCTAATTACTGGCTGCAAGTTGACTTCTGTTGACCTTCATTTGATTGAGTTTTCAGATTGTTTTTGGGCTGCCTCTTCTTGCTGTTGGAGGCCGAGTTGACTGGGATATTGACCAGGCTGATTGGAGGTCAATTCTGACTTGTTTGACCAGCGTTGACTTTGTTGGTTAGGGTTTTGCTACTGCTGTAATAAAATTAAAGAATTGTATATTTGTACTATCTCTCTCTCTATTGAATTATTGAATATTATAGAAGAATTGATCAAGGGTTTCCCCAGATTTGGGTTTGTCCCTGGCGAGTGCCACATCTTGTGTTCTCTTGTCTTGGCTTGTATTCTACAATCTATGTTTATGTTCTATCTACATTTTACTATCACGCTGATGTGACTGCTAATCTGGAAATTGATATTGGGCTAATAAGAAATTTGAAGTAAATTGCTCTTAAGCATAGAACATACCATAACTTAACATGATATCAGAGCTGAGGTGAAGACAAATCTCAACTGTTGATTTGGGGTAGCATCAGATGTGCTCTAGCCATGAAATTTGGTGGAGAGGTTGGGGCACATGAGATCTCCAATACCCAGAAAGGGTTTGGGCAGATTCTCAATAGATTAGGAGTTATTAAAATAATTAATATTTTTAATGGAGTCCCTAAGTCTAAACTTAGGGAAAATAAAATATTAATGTGTATTAGTATGAATTTGTGTTAGAATGGTCCAAAAGACATAAATCAAGCCAGACCTAATCTTAGCCATTGATTAGGGACTTAATCTCGGTTGTTGAGATGTCAACAAGAAAAGTATAAGAGGGGGCTTGAGGGTCACTTGAAGAGCACACCAGAGTGATCAATCAGTGTATTCTCTAGAGCGGGGTTTGCTAAGAGAGAGAATCAGTGATTGGGAGAGTAGTTGAGGGGCATTAAGTGCAGAGAAACAAAGAAGGCAGAGATTGTGCTGGGAGAGTAGTGCAACAACCAAGGAGGGTGACGCAGAGCCAGCAAGGGCTCACGCAGGGCCATGCAGAGGCAGCGAAGTGCTGCGCAGAGCACTAGAGGGGCCAGCGCAGGTGATGTAGAGGCTCCTAGAGCTAACGCAGGGCCTCCTGGGGCTGACGCAGGGCCATCGTGAGACAGAGAGGGGCTGACGTAGTCTAGTTTGGGCAGATGCTGGGGTTGCAGAGCAGTTTTGTGCTGAGGAGTTGTCGAAAGGATTTTCCGGGATTTCAGCCAAGAGATTTCTCTCAAACTGTGAGGTATAGCTACTAAAGAAATTCTCTGTTGGGTAGGCCAGTTTTGGCACCCAGATTGTACTCTGATATTGCTTAATAAGAAAACCCTCAGATAACTGCATCGGTTTTCCCGCAATGGGTTTTTCCGGGGACGTTGGTCCAAAAATAATGGTGTCATGTGGTGTGTTTGTTCTTGTTTCTTTTAGTCGCTGATCTGTAATATGTTGAGCATGCACTGGTGTTTATTTTCAACATTTACATTGTAAATTACTTGTTAAGTAAAATAACAAGTGGGTAGGAATAAATCAGATAAAGTGCATGGAGGGTTTCTAATTAAGTAAAATTAGAAACTTCAACATGGTATTAGAGCATGATTGCAGATCACAGGAGGATTGAAACACATCAGCCGAGCGGAGCAATAGCAGCAAAAAACAAATGTCCCAAGGTGACAAAAGTTGTTTCTAGCAACGCAAAAGCCAAGAAGTGTGACACAAAGCCAGCTAGAGCCACGCAGAAGAAGTCGGGAGCTGCGCAGAGCCTCAGAGAGACCAGCGTTGCTGACGCAGAGGGCTAGAGGGCTGACGCAAGGCATCCCAGGGTTGATACAGACCCATTTGGGATGACGCAGAGTCAACGTGAGGTAGAGAGGGGCTGACGCAGTTCATAGAGAGGCAGTTGCTGGAGTCTAGAAGGCTGCAGAAATATTGTAGAGTGGAGCTGGTGAGGTACTGTAGTTAGAACAGTTGCTGACAGAGCAGGGCCAGAGGAGTTGTTACCGAGGGTTTCTTGCCGAGGAACTTGGATCAGCAGTGTAGTTGCACAAGACGATCAGAGTAGGAGGCATCTCGACAAGCGACAAGAGGATTTCCAGGAGGGAAGTCAGGACTTAGAGGGAGTCCAGAAGAGAACTTCTAGACGGGAAGTAGAGACTCACAGGAGTTGAACAGAGAACTTCCAGGAGGGAAGTAGAGGAGTGTCATGGCACTACACGGGGTAATAGACCAGGATAGACTGGATGGAGCATCGAACTTTGCAGTCTGGAAGGCCATAATCTTATTAGTGCTTGACAGGAATCATGTCAAGAACTTCGCCTTGAAGGTTATAGCTATCCCAGTCGACTCCAATGATAACGACAAGTACGAAGAGGCGATGGCGAGGCCAAGTGCATTATCCTTGACGGGGTCAAGGATCATGTGGTACCACATATAGCAGAGAATGAAACGACAGTTGAGATTTGGGTGGCTCTCAAGAGCCTGTACCAGCATACTTCTATGCAGAGAAGAATGCTGCTCGAGAACTAGATGAGGTCGTATCAGATGAAGAAGGGTCAATCGATTGACACCTTCCTTGGAGGACTGAATGAGATCCGAGACCAGTTGACTGCTATAGGAGCGACACCGGATCAGGAGCTTATGGTGAGGACAACCCTAAATGTTGTCTCAGAAGATTGGGAAGTGTTTGTCCAGAGTATCCTGGGCAGAGGGACTCTCCCACCTTGGGATGAGATGTGGGTAGCTCTTCACTAGGAAGAGATCAGACGACAGTCGAAGACAAGTAGCAACAGCAAAGGGATCAAATTTCAACAGGAGGAGGAGGATGTGGCCCCAACATCTGAGGGAAAGCAAGAGAAGCGGAAGAGAAAAGATCTCTCCAAGATCAAGTGCTTCCACTGTGGGGATATGGGTCATTATGTGACCCAGTGCCCAAGGAAGAAGATTAAGGGAGAGTCTTCCGAGACTAAGGCAATGCCAGCACGGGCAGAGAAGGAAGTTTTAACAGACGATGACTGTGCCATGAGTGCACACGCACCACTTGAGCGGAAGTGGGGAGACATCGAACTGTAGTTAGGCGGACTACAGGCGATGATGGGCAGGATCGTTGAGATAACCAACCTCTTGGATTAGACCTTGCTACGGGAGCCCCGACGAGGAGTAGCAAGACTGACTAAGTGGGTAGAGACGGATGCGGATGGAGCGGCAAAGAGAGCTACAGTGCAAGAGTCCTGAGACAACGCAGAGCTAGCAGGTTGCAGCAGTGCGAGAGGCACAGGAGTGTTGCACCAGTGTAGGAAGGCACAGAGAGATGTGCAATGGTGCGAGATGCAGGGAGTTCTTGCAATAGCACAGAGGTCAGAGAGAGGGAGCACTTGTCAACGACAGAGAGAGCTTCAACATCAGTGGGTGTTTCTAGCCCAACAGGGAGGTCAGTTGGGAGATCAATTACTTACTTCTCAGTAACTAAGTTGCAGTGCAACAATGGGCAACACGATGCAACATGATGAGAGGAGGTGCAGTGCGGATGCAGTGCTGGGAGAAAGGACCAGCAACAGCACAGATGCAGAGGGAGTTGTCGTACAGATGCAGCAGTGGAAGTGGCAGAACCATGGGCAGCAGTACATGATGCAGCAGTGTAGAGGATGTTGGGCAGGAAGGCCTAGCATTAGCACAGGTACCGATGCTGGATGATCAGAGTAATACTCAGTGAGGAGTATTGCTAGAGCACAGTCCTCGCTAAGAGGCAGTGTTGATTTGGGGTAGCATTGGATGTGCTCTAGCCATCAAATTTGGTGGAGAGGTTGGGCACATGAGATCTCCAATACCCAGAAAGGGTTTGGGCAGATTCTAAACAGATCAGGAGATATTAAAATAATTAATATTTTTATTGGGTCCCTAAGTCTAAACTTAGGGAAAATAAAATATTAATGTGTATTAATATGAATCTGTGTTAGAATGGTCCAAAGACATGGATCAACCCAGATCTAATCTTAGCCTTTGATTAAGGACTTAATCTCGGCCATTGAGATGTCAACAAGAAAAGTATAAGAGGGGCTTGAGGGTCACTTGGAGAGCACACCAGTGTGATCAGTCATTCTATTCTCTAGAGCGGGGTTTGCTAAGAGAGATAGAATCAATGATTGGGAGAACAGTTGAGGGGCATTTAGTACAGAGAAACAGAGAAGACAGAGATTGTACCAGGAGAGCAGCGCAATAGCCAAGGAGGGTGACGCAGAGCCAGCAAGGGCTCACGCAGGGCTACGCAGAGGCAACCAAGTGCTGCACAAAGCACCAGAGGGGCCAGCGCAGCTGACACAAAGGCTCCTAGGGCGACGCATGGCCTCCTGGGGCTGACGCAGGCCTAGAAAGGCTGATGCAGGACCAGTGTGAGACAGAGAGGGACTGGCGCAGTCTAGTTCGGGTAGATGCTGGGGTTGCAGAGCAGTTTTGTGCCGCGGAGCCGCTGGAAGGATTTTCCAGGGTTTCAGCCAAGAGATTTCTCTCAAACTGTGAGGTATAGTTGCTAAGGAAATTCTCTGTTGGGTAGGCCAGTTTCGGCACCCAGATTGTACTCTGATATTGCTTAATAAGAAAACCCTTAGATAGCTGCACCAGTTTTCCCGCATTGAGTTTTTCCGGGGACATTGGTCCAAAAATAATGGTGTCATGTGGTGTGTTTGTTCTTGTTTCTTTTAGTTGCTGATCTGTAATATGTTGGACATGCACTGGTGTTTATTTTCAACATTTACATTGTAAATAACTTGTTAAGTAAAATAACAAGTGGGTAGGAATAAATCAGATAAAGTGCATGGAGGGTTTCTAACTAAGTAAAATTAGAAACTTGAACACCAAGCAAGAGCAAGAGCAAGAGCAATCACCGAAGTCTGTTGGAAAAAGTCTTAAGACTTCTTGGGTTCCTCATCACATTTCCCCACCGAAGATAAGCTCCGTGAGAAGTCTGACTATCACGGATGGAAGATGTCTCTCGATCTAACATTGGAAGAGCAGGAAGTGTTGGACTATGTGAGAGGCAGAATTACCGAGCCTCCATCAAATGCACAAGTTGCTGCAAGGGAAAGTGGACAAAGGGTGAAGTCAAAGCAAAGAAGATCATTCGGGACTCTATTTATAAGCGCCTGGTGGCCTATGTTTCAGAGCTGAACACCTTCAAGGAGATCTACGATAGACTGGTAAGCTTGTTTAAAGTTAGTGATGCAAATCAAGTTTTGTTCCTCAAAAATAAGTTGAAGGAAATCAAGAAAGGCAAAGATGAGAATATGCAATCCTACTTCTTAAGGATCACCGAGATCAAGAATGATCTCCTATCGATTGGGGAAGTCATTCCGAATGGTATGTATTTAGAACCACTCTTCTCAACAATAATGTAATTCCGGGATTTGAGGAATTGATGGCGAGATGCATTCAAGAAGAGACTAGGATGGAAGAGCAGGAAATGCCTGCATTTAAATGCAACCCCACTGCTTTCTCCTCTCATGCTAAAAGGATAAATAATTCCAGGTCTAAATCTAAAGGAAAGGCCGGATCAAAAGGTGGAAGGAAGGGAAGGTGTTTTGTTTGTAATAAATTTGGCCACTATGCAAGGGAGTGTCCTAATAGAAAGGACACATCTCATGATGATGATCAAAATCACTCTCAAGGCAATTCCAACCACAATCAAAGGAATGGCAGGTTCAATGGCAGAGGAAAGAGGAATGCCAGAAATCAAGGAAGTGGTCAACCCTCCAAAAAGGCAAGAAACTCCAGGTATGAATCTAATGTTGTTAACAATAAGCAAGATGAATATTATCTGATATCGACCCTCTCTACTACTTCTCCTCCGGACTTGTTGGGCAATTGTCTTATTGATAGTGGTGCCTCAAGGCACTTCACTGGTTACAAGGAAGCTCTCTCTAATCTGATAGAGAAGGAGACCAACCTGGAGATTATTCTTGGAGACAACTCCACCTATCCTGTGAATGGTGTAGGAAATGTTACTCTTCAATTAAATCAGGGTAACACAATTCATTTGCAAAAAGTCATATGTACCTGATCTCAAGAAGAACTAGTGTCCATTTCGACAATGGAAGACAAAGGCTACAAGGTGGCCTTCATCGATGGCAAGGTACGTGTATGGAAAAAGAATTTTAAAGATGGTTTCACTCTTGGGTTTCGAGTTGACTCTCTATATCAAGGCAGAGGAAGTCTGTTGGGAGTCATGTCTTGTGACACATCTCTTTAGTCCGAATTATGGCACCGGAGGTTTGCCCACCTTCATTATAAGGCTCTACCCGCCCGAGTTCAAAATAGAGCAAGAAGGTGTATGTCCGGGATGTGTCGAAGGAAAGCTCAAAAGGGGACCATTCCCCTCAAGCCATAGTAGGACCTCTGATACATTGCAGTTGGTTCACTCCAACATATCTGGTATGATGCTTGTGAACTCTTTGGGAGGATATTTATATTACCTCACTTTTACAGATGATTATTCTCGCAAGACTTGGATATACTTCTTGAAAAAGAAAGATGAAGTGTTCTTCTGGTTCCATCACTTCAAAGCCTTGATCGAGAATCAAACGGAAAAGAAGATCAAGATCTTAAGGACTGATAATGGGACCAAGTATGAATTCAATGAGTTCCATGACTTTTACAAAGAGGCTGGCATTAAGAGGGTGACCACAACACCATACACTCTTGAGCAGAATGGTGCGGCGGAAAGGAAGAATCGTACGGTTGTGGAAGCTGTTCGTTCTATGCTCCATGATCAAAGGCTTTCGAAGTTTCTATGGGCCGAAGCTGTGAATACTGCTATATATGTTCAAAACCGATGCCGTCATCAAGCATTGGGTTCCAAGACTCCCGAAGAGATGTTCACTGGTAAGAAACCTGATGTCTCTCATTTTAGAGTTTTCGGAAGTCCTGTATATTTTCATGTGTTGAAGGAGAAAAGGAATAAATTGGGTGCATCTGGAAAGAAGGAATCTTCGTGGGCTATAGCGAAAATTCTAAGGGCTATAGAATCTATGTGGTTGGTCAAAGGGAAGTCGAGATTAGTCATGATGTCACCTTTGACGAAGATATGGCTCTTAGCAACGTTGACATCTTCCTATACTAAGGAAAACTAAAGAAGTTGACACCAGGAAACTGGAAGAAAAGGAAGATGAGACGATGCCCGAAGTGGAAGAACCTATGGATCCCATTGATCCCCCTCTGCAAGAGCCTTCCTCTTCTAGGAAGAGGCCCTCATGGCTTAGGGGGACACTTGATGATGCTGAAGGACACATTGCACCCAGAGGGACTTTCCGTGAAAGTAAGAAGCCGACCAAATATCAGGGATACTTGACCATTATGAGCACGATCATTGAAAATGAGCCTTCATCGTTTGCAGAAGCCGTGAAGCATCAAGTATGGAAGGATGCTAAGACTGAGGAATACAAGTCCATCATGAAGAACGATGTCTGGGATATGGTCCCTAGACCCTAGGACAAAACAATTGTCACTTCAAAATGGCTTTACAAAATAAAGCATGGAGCTGATGGAAGTGCTGAAAAGTATAAGGTTTGTTTTGTCTCTCGTGGCTTCTCTCAAAAGGAAGGTATAGATTATGACAAGATATTTGCACCTGTTGCTCGATACACCACCATCCTCTCTATCATAACCTTGGCTGCTTCGCAAGGATGGAACCTACATCAGATGGATGTCAAGAGTCAAGACCACGTTCTTGCATGGTTCGATCAAAGAGGAAGTCTATGTGGAACAACCTGAGGGATTTGAGATTCATGATCGGGAATCTCACGTGTGCAGGTTGAAGAAAGCCCTCTATGGGCTGAAGCAAGCACCATGAGCTTGGTATGAAAGGATCGATAGCTACTTGATGAAGCTGGGATTCACTAGGAGTGAAGCCGATCCAAACCTTTACTTTAAGGTTGAAGATGATAAGCCTTTCATACTGGTGCTGTACGTTGACGACCTCTTTCGGACAGGTGTAGACCCTCTCATTCAAAAATGTAAGAGGGAGTTGGCTTCCAAGTTTGAGATGAAGGACCTAGGACTGATGTACTATTTCCTAGGGCTGGAAGTCTAGCAAAAGCCAGGGGAGATTTTCCTATCTCAAGGAAAAATATGTGGTGAAGATATTGGAGAGATTTGGTATGGTGGACTGCAAGCCCGTGACTACCCCGATGGAGCTTGACTTCAAGAAGTTAAGCGGTAGTGCTGCCGGACCTACTTTGGGAAATGCTACCGAGTATCGTCAACTCATAGGAGCATTGATGTTCTTAGTGAACTCTCGTCCAGATATATGTTTTGCAGTGAACACGTTGAGTCAACATATGGTTGAGCCTCACCACTCACATTGGATTGGTGCCAAGAACCTTCTGAGATATCTTCGAGGCACAATCACTCATGGGTTGAGATACACTGCTGGAGATGTGAGGCTACATGGATATACTGATGCTGATTGGGCAGGCAGTGTGGTGGACCAAAAGAGCACTTTTAGGTGTTGTTTCTCTTTGGGATCTGCCTCGATATCTTGGATGAGCAGGAAGCAAAAGTCGGTGGCTTTGAGCACCGCTGAGGCAGATTACATTGTTGCGAGTATGGCCTCTTGTGAGGCTGTCTGGTTGCGGAAGCTCTTCAGTGAGCTGTTTGGATATACATTGGATACTATCGTGATCCTTTGTGACAACCAAAGTGGGATCCATTTATCAGAGAATCTGTATTTCATGATCGCTCCAAACATATCGATATCAGGTACCACTTTATTCGGGATATGCTACAGCGAGGAGCAATAAAGCTCCATCATATCGGTATAGATGAGCAGGTCGCTGACATTTTGATGAAGCCCCTGGGAAAGGTCAAATTCTTGACTTTCCGAGAATGACTTGGAGTCGTTGAGAGACCCTCTTATGAGGGTCCTGTATGATGCATGCATTGAGCTCTGGGGGGCTTGGGGTACTTCTTTGAGCAACAAGCAACCATAGGGCGACTCACCCTCCCCTAATGGTGCGCTGCGTACAGGGTGAATGGTTCAACCTTCCCCTATGATACCCCGTGGCGACTTATGGACAAGATGAGTGGTTCTCCTGTCGAGGCATCCTACCTATGTAGTCTGAGACTCACGGGAAGTACCTCTCATTTGGCCAATGAGTAGGGAAAAGGGGTTAGGGACCATAGTAGTACTGATGGATGCATTATGTATCTACCGTACTCCCTATGCTAGGATGATTGACATTGATATGGGATCAATTGGAACTGACTTCGGGTCAGTAAGAGTGATATATCTCACTCTCTTTTGGCACTGATCTAGGATTAGTAAGAGTGGTATAACACACTCTTGGAACTGACTTCGGGTCAGTGGAGGATGGTATGATACATCCTCGATCATTTCTTCTTCTTCATAGTTCAGCAGAGCGGAGCAGAGTAGAGCAGAGCAGAGGCGAGCAGTGCAGGGCAGTGCATTTGATGGCAGAAATAGTACCAACGGTCAGATGGATTAGCAGATGGAGTTTCCCTAGTTGAGAGGGAGTGTTAAAATTGGCAACTAGGGCCAAACTCCATGTGGGTCATCTTATTTATGGCAGCTAATATTTTTCTTGGATTCCTCTCGTCGAGAGGTGTAGGATTGATTTAACGATCATTCGATTTTGACATGTATTTATGGAGATATGAATTTATTTGTATTTACTTGACAATTTGTCAAGGTCGGCTAGCAACAAAATGTGTGGCACACATCCTCAACGATTCATATAATCAGAAGACACCTTGCGGCATTATTCAATCATCTCATCTCATCACACATTCTTCTCTCTCCTTATTTGATTGTGTACACATCTATGAGCAGCATCTCTCTCACACATGTGGAAGGACGAAGTAATTTTTGGCTAGGGCTGCGTTGATCGAGTTTGACCAGGGCTGCAGAAGGACACTTTGACCAATGTTGATCAGCGTGGACTTTTCTTGGACTGCAGATTTGGTGTGGCTGCTTCTCCTAGGTAGACCACAGATTTTGGCACACAAATCGAGTCAATCTAACGGCAGGTTTGACTAGCGTTGATTGCCCTAATTGTTCGCTGTAGGTTGACTTCTGTTAACCTTTGTTTGACTGAGTTTTTGGACTGGTTTTGGGCTGCCTCTTCTTGTTGTTGGACGCTGAGTTGATTGGCATATTGACCAAGCTGATTGGAGGTCAATTCTGACTTGTTTGACCAACTTTGACTTTGCTGGTTAGGGTTTTGCTGTTGCTGTAATAAAATTACAGAATTGTATATTTATACTCTCTCTCTCTACTGAATTATTGAAGATTATAGAAGAATTGATCAAGGGTTTCCCCACATTGGGGTTTGTCCCTGGCTGGTGCCACATCTTGTGTCCTCTTGTCTTGGCTTGTCTTCTACTCTTTATGTTTATGTTCTATCTGCATTTTACTATCACGCTGATGTGATTGCTAATCTGGAAATTGATATTGGGCTAATAAGAAATTTGAAGTAAATTGCTCTTCAGCATAGAACATACCAAAAATTAACACTTCCCTGTGAGGCGACAATTCTGAAATCTCCGCTGGAAATACATCTTGGAACTGCTGCAAAACTAGATAATTCTTCAAGACATCTGCATCCTTAACTTCCTTACCTTTTTCACTAAAATTACGTACTTCAAATAATACACATCCTTTTCTACGGCTACGCTTTGTCTGCATAGCTGTAACCATTTTGACTGATGTTTCCTTTTTCTTACCCTATAGGATTGTCTGTTCTCCATTGTCATCCAAGCAATCAATGACCTTTTCATAATAATCCACCTTGGTCCCGTGAAGATACAACTAGTCCATACCCAATTAAATATTGTATGATCCCAACGAAAGCATATTTAGGTGTGTTGATGTAGGCATACCATTCAACTCAAATGCACAAGATCTTACCCAATGATGACCTCTTTGTACCTGTAGCCAACTGCACCAACCAAGATTCTCCATGTACTTGTTTATTAAAACCACACTTATCCACCAAGTCAGGGTTTACATAACTATAATCATATTGAGGTTCAATCAAAATAGAAACAACTTGATCACAAAGCTTACCGTCCATCTCGATAATGGATGCCTGGTGATCAGCCTGTCTACTATCCAATGTTGCATAGATCCGTGGAATACTCTGTCAAACATCCCTTAGCGTCTGTGCCTCTTGAGCACTATAAATTGCAGTTTACCACCCTGATGCTGTGGATAATCTCTCCTGCGATGCTCCCCTCCAAGAGTCAAACACTACAAGGGCTTCTTGCCATCACCCTTGTTTTGCTTCTCAGACAAAAATCCCTATCCTCTGTCAGATGCATTGAACTTCTTAGGCAGTGCTACATTCTCTTTGTTACCCGTTTCCTGAGGCCTTGTTCACTTCTTATCCCATTTTCCTTTATTCTTGTCATTACCTTTCCAATCCTACTTAGTCTCAAATCTCCGCTTTGATTGCTCATAACGATGATTCAACTTTCTAATGACCTCCTCCAACAGTCTAGGCTCATCAAAATCGATTCTATCTTTGAATGTTACTGACAACCCACTGATGAATCTATGAAGCTTTGCTTTCTCGTCCTTAAGATAAAGCACATACCTCAATAACTCCAATAATTTGCTAGTGTACTCATTGGTCATGGATCCCATCTTTAGCTCATGGAATTATTTTTCCTTGTCATCATAGTATTTCTCCGATAGATACTTCTTCCTGAAAGTATCTTGAACTCACTCCAATTCAACTCCTCATCGCAAATGCCCCTAATGTTCTTAGCATATTCCCACCAAATGTCTGCTTTACCTTTAAGACTGAACGTAGCTATTCTGGCCTTCATGTTCTCTGTGTAATCATGTAATCTTAAGAACATATTTATCCCAAGAAACCACACTTCTACATCTTGTGACTTCTTTATTTCTCCATCAAATATAGGTGGCTTTGCTTTCTTGAACTCATTTGGTAAATATCCCCTATCACTCCTCTTGTAAGGATGATAGCGATGATGACCATGGTACCTGTTCGAACCAGAACTAGAATAAAGCCCATGTCCATTGCCTTGTTTATCAGGTGTAACCATGAATCTTCCATCTCTGACTGTGTGATCTCTATTCGACTTGTGTTCACCATGAGACCTGCTACCATACACTCCATTAGGCCTGTCCTCCTGTCCATGACTGATCCTAAGTGGTCCTTGTTTCTGCAAGTCTGATAAGATCTAAAGGATGACTACATTGACCTTTGCTTGTTTCTCTTTACAACTACTTATTTCTTCCTTCAAACTTATCAGTGTCTGCTATGCCAAGAGAGTACCCATCACCATGCTACTCATCTGATCTGTAGGGACAATCTCGTGAACTGTAGTCTACCATTTTTCTAGTCATCTTTGATCTTCTTCTTGCAAGTATATCATGTCAGCTAAACTAAAATATAAACATAATCAACATACTTCAGTATAGTACATGGGAAGATATCTCGTTTGCAAGATCAACCAGATTAGCACGTTATGTATATATATATATATATATATATATAATCACATCAATAAATCAACATCATCTCAATCATTATCCCAGTTACCATGCATGATGTCACAACTATAATACCGACTAGGTACAATGCATGCATGACGATGATATTGACAACATGCATGCATAAACAATATATATACAACCAACATGTATTCATGACAACACACCTCAAAAACAACATCAACTTCTATATGACAGCACAACTACAATAATGACCAATGGCATGCATACACAACAAACACATAGACCACAAGCATAATGAACACATATGCAACCGACATATATGCATGACAACACATTTCGCCCATCCAGTCCAAGGGTGGAATCATGCTATGATACCACTCTGTAAGCCCATCCTACCACATTTACCCAAGCTAACCGGCCTACCGGGTTAAACATGTGATGAAGAGTTACTATGATATGATTCAACTTCCCAAGTATAGTTAAGGAAGTGGAATTGACAAACCAAAACCAAACTGAGCTTCCTCAAGAGCTACAGGATCCCCAGGGGTTAACCAACCACTTCAGGTGCCCAACCCCTGAGTTAACTTGCTTGTTAATTGAACTAAACCCCCAATCACTCCCATGACAAGCCCTCCATGCGAATGTAACCCTCTAGTTGCTCCCATAACAAGGCCTCGATGCGACTACAAACTTTTTCATCCAGTTCTGTGCCAACGACTGCGAGGTTTAAGCCACTTTTTCACACTAGTCTCCAGACCACTGCCCAAAACTTCATAAAACTTTCCAGAACAATGAATGACACTAGGACAAAGCCTTTCACACAAAATTTAGATAAAAACTTGACCTAACCAGGCCTATCTATGACAGACATTTCATCAAACACGTCATGAGCATGTAATGTATAAGTCATAAATACATATATGACCCTAGGGTTGTCATACTTTGAGAATCGTTAATAAGGTCTAATGCCTTCTCAGAATAACTTCATTATCATCTATTAGGTCATACATTGATTAAAATTTCATCTACTAACCAAAACATGATGAGAGCCATAACTCAAATCTGTCATTAATCATGCTTGTAACCAATATATAACCAGATAAACAATGGTAATAGAACAACCATCATAGCTACATAATAACAAGTACATTTACACAGAACACAATTGGAAAAGAGCTATTATTAACATGTGCAAAATCCAACCAAGTCAGGAACTTCCACATACCACCTGACCATAAATTGGGTTGAACCAAAATCTCTCTTCCAGCTAATCACCCCCGTGCAATATTCCATGCATGAATGTGGATTCTCATGGAATAAACCAAGAAAACCAAACTAGGGATTTTAGAGGCCAAACCACCTCAACCCTTAACCAACGATTCCACCTTACGGTCAAACATCATTAACCATCACCAGATCGGTCTCTATCCAAGCTGTCCAAGTCTCTAGAGTGTTTATTCCAACCTAAATTCCTGGACTAGTAACTCAACCCACAACTTCTGTCGGGCTCCAGTGTGTTTTTCCAACCAAGGCTTCTAGGACTAGTAACTCAACCCAACAAGGGATCAAGAGCATTTGTCCAACCAAGGCCTTCAGGACTAGTAACTCAACCCAAGTTGCTACAGGGCTTCTAGAGTGTTTGTCCAACCAAGGCTCCAGGAACTAATAAATCAACCCACAACCATAAGGAACATGAGCACCAATAAGAAAACAAAAGGTGAAACCCACAACACCATGACTATCCAGGAAATGGAAAGGCTAGGCAAAACCATTGTCAATCCAGGCAATCCTCCATTCCAATGGCAGATCATAACCAAATAACCACATGCATAGGCCAGACATGTTAAAACTAGCAAGGAAATCATACATGCAACTTTGTATTTGCAAGCAAAACCTGCTGTAGATGCTGATCTTGATGTTCCCTTACACTTTCCTGCTCTTGCTTTGCATTCTTGCTCCAAATTCAAAGTATGCCACGGTGCTCCAAGAGTTTTCCAAGAAAACTCTAAGTGTGCAAAAGTATGAGAGAGAGAGTAGAGAGAAAGAGAGAACTCCAAGCTAAGACTAACACAAAGCTATGAACTGATCCTTATAAGCCTTTTTATCATTGAGGCCTCCATTTTCTTCAATTTCCTCTTCACATGCAACTTGTGACCTTTCACCTTCCTTTTCTCCTAATTTCCATTATCTTCATAAATAAATTTCAATTAATGCCTCTTTGCTTTTCCAAAGCTTTTGCCATTTCCTTTGCCAAATTCCATTGCCATTAATTAATCACAAGTGATCCCCTTCACTATTTTTTTGCCCAACATTCAGCTTGGAATATGTGTCCCATGACCTTGGTCTTATTTTTTCCTTTATTAACTTTATTACATGGATTTTTAACTCGAGGCTGTTACAACAAAGTATATATGACTCCAACGTTGAGTAGATCTATACCTATACCAGGATAAAACACCATATTTTTAAAGTCAATATCACTGAGAACAAACCATGCTTTCCCATATGATTTGTCAGTGTTAATTTTAGGCTTAGAGCAATTTATTTCAATTTTCACAGTTAGTTCGATATCTTTTTGAGATTGGAAATCACATCAGCGTTAAAGTAAACTGCAGATAGAACATAAACATAAATTGCAGAAAACAAGCCAAGACAAGAGGACACAAGATGTGGTGCTAGCCAAGGACAAACCCTAATGTGGGGAAACCCTTGACCAATTCTTCTTATATGTTCTTCAATAGTTCAACCAAGAGAGATAGTACATATACATCAGAAGTCAACACTTTGACTTGACAAGATAAGAGATCAGACATCAAAGATCTTCATCATGAAGATAACACAATGCAGTAGATGATAGGCCTAGAGCAGCTCAACCAATTGCCCAGAATGCTGAAGCTTTCCTTCTATAACGCTCTTCCTCCTTTGCTGCTTCACTGATCATGTCAAGTCTGCCCATCAGGCAACTTGTGTAAGCTGAAAGGACTGAAGCATTTCATAGCAGACTTGGACACTGAATAGAGCACAAACATTGCGAGCTACAACATTCTAACTCAACCCCACAGTCCATCTATTGACTGCAGCTTGCATGCACATATTTACTCCAACGATACCTTTCCTTATAGGGTCTGAACGTAGCACTTAAGGAGGCCTCAAACTGTTGGCTATGGCCTACGGCCTAGCCCAGCAGTTGACTGTAACCTTGTCCCTTCATACGGTGATCCAATCAGCGTTCAAGCAACAACCTTGTAGTTCCTCCTTATTGGATACTTTTGCCCAACATATCATACCCAAACATGGCCCTGCTATCACCTTCAGCAACTGCAGCTAGGTGACTGTGTAAGGCTTCTTTTTGGACAACAACCAACTATTAGTATTGCCTATGACCATCCTCCTAAAGCTGTGGACCATCCTCTAGCTATGAAACAAGTAAGGGCTTCCTAGAATAGTCATCCTCAATTGCAGATTGAGGCCTTTAATGATAGCGTATTTAAGACACCTTATTACAGCGAACAAGGGCTTCTTTGTCACCCTTCAGTACATATTAAGGTCACCTCTTCTTGATAGTGTTTAGGGCTTGTGATTGTGCTATGAAACAACAGTTGGGGCATATCTCCCTTTAGCCCTACATTTAGATTTCTTCCTAATTGTTTGAGGGCTTCATTATGATAGCATAAGTCATCTCCCTTTTGCCTACAGCCAGATCTCCTCACTGCACTTCCAGTGTATAGGACTCTTCTCCTAGAGTCTCCATTATGACAGCGTATTAGAACCTTTAAGGGTTGCGGATTAGGAGCTCCATAGACACCAGATCAAGGTTCTCTTCTTGCTGCGTTTAAGGGTCGCTTGAGACAACAAATTAGGGTCCCTTCATGACCTGCGGCTAGGGCATTTGGGACAACATATGAGGGCTTTACCTTCAGCTGTGTGAAGGCCTCTTTTATTGTGGCTAGGGCTCCCTCTAGGATTCCTTAGATTTGTGTTGAAGCTCCCTTACACTAGAGAGCCTTTCCTTGGCTGCGTTAAGGGCTTACACTTCACTGCCCTTCTTGACTGCATCTAGGGCACGTTAAAGACTTATCCTTTAGGGTTGCGTAGAAGGCATCTCCTCTAGACCTCCCCTTACACCAAAAACCCAAACAAATGGTGAGTGAGATCACAAGAAATGAGTCTTAAATGACTTGAAGACCTCTCCTATTTATACTAAAACGTTGAGTAGAAGTGGGGTTTATTTGGTTGCTGGCCGACCTTGACGAATTGTCCCATAACACTAATAAATTCATATCTCCATTAATACTTATCGGAATCAGATGATCTTTAGATCAATCCTACACTTCTCGATGAGAGGGATCCAAAAAAAATATCATCTGTCATTAATAAGATGACCCACATGGAGTTTGGCCCTAGTTGCCAATTTGAACACTCCCTCTCAACTAGGGAGAACTCCATCCGTTGATCCATATGTCCAATTGTACTATCTCTGCTATCAGTGCCTTGCACTGCTCTGGTCTGCTGAACCATGAAGAAGAAGAATTGATCGAGAATGTCTCACACCATTCTCTACTGACCCGAAGTCAGTTTCATATGAGGAGAGTGTGTCATACCACTCTTAGTGACCCGAAGTCAGTTCCATTGATCCCAGATCAATATCATAAGAGAGTGTCTCAAACCACTCATACTGATCCTAGATCAGTTTCATTGATCCAAGATCAATGGAGGTCATCCTAGCATAGGGAGTACAGTAGATACAACGATGCGTCCATCGATAGTACTACTAATGGTCCCTAACCCCATTTCCCTACTCATTGATTAGATGAGGTACTTCCCATGAGTCCCAGAGTCCCATACTACATGGGTAGGATGCCTCGCAGGAGAACTAATCATCTTGTCCTACAGGAGAACTAATCATCTTGTCCTACAGGAGAACTAATCATCCTGGCTCACAGGAGAACAAATCATCCTGTTCCAAAGTCACCTCGGGGTATCACAAGGGAAGGCTGAGCTATTCACCCTATACATATCGCACCATTAGGGGAGGGTGAGTCACCCTATGGTCGTGTGTTGCTCCAGTAAGTACCTCAAGCCCCCCAGAGTTCCCAGAGCTCAATGCATGCAACATGCAGGACCCTTATATGAAGGTCTCTCAACGACTCCAAGTCGTTCAGGAAAGTCACAGATTTGACCTTTCCCCGGGGCTTTGACAAAATGTCTGCGACCTGTACATCAATCTCAATGTGATGGAGCCTCCTTGCTCATCGTCTTACCATATCCCAGATAAGGTAGTATCTGATGTCTATCTGCTGGAGCAATCATCGAATACGAGATTTCTCAACAATAAAATCCCCCCCTGGTTGTCACAAAGGATCACGGTGGTATTCATCATGTGTACACACAACTCATTGAAGAGCTGCCACAACCAGGCAGCTTCATACGAGATCATACTCGTGGCTATGTATTCAGTCACGGCGGTGCTTCTAGCAATCGACTTTTGCTTCCTGCTCATCTATGATATCGAAGCAGAACCCAAAAGAACCAACACTGAGAAGTGCTCTAGTGATTCTCCATACTGCCAACCCAGTCAGCATTCGAATAATCATGCAGCGTCACATTTCTGGCAGTGTATCTCAATTCATGAGAGATTGTGCCCCGAAGATATCTCAGAAGATTCTTGGCATCAATTCAGTGAGGCTCAACTACATATGAGCTCACCATGCTAGCTGCAAAACATATATCCAGACGGAAGTTCACCAAGAACATCAATGCAAATGAGTTTATGAAACTCAGAGGCATTTCCCAAATCTGGTCTAGCGTCACCATCATATAACTTCTGAAAGTTAAGATCCTCGAGGTAGTCACGGGCTTGCAGTTTACCATTCCATATCCGGAATCCAACTCTCTCTTACTTCTGCAAGTGAGAGGGTCTGCGCCTGTCAGAAATAGGTCGTTCTCAGAAGATGCCGGTATGAGAGGTTTATTATCCACAACCTTCAAACAATGGTTTGGATCGACTTCACTCTTAGTGAATCTCAGCTTCATCTGACAGCTATCAATCCTCTCATATCAAACCCAGGGTGATTTGCTTGAAGTCATAGAGGGCTTTCTTCCACCTACACACGAGATTCCCGATCATGAATCTCAAACCTCCTCAGGTTGTTCCAAACCTGTGGCCCTGCTATATGAGGGGAATGGTCCCCTTGTAAGATTTTCCTTCAGTATATCTCAGAAATGTACCTTCATGCTCCTTTTGAATTCAGGCATCTCTATTATCATCTGACTCACAGACCTCCAGTGCTATGTGTCAATTGACATGGTCCCCAATGGACATTCTGCAATTTGATACAAATTTCCAAGCCTGAACCCACGAGTAAAAGCATCTTTGAAAATTCTATTTTCAAACACGTACCTTTCCATCGATGAATGCCACCTTGAAACCTTCGACTTCCATTGCCAAAATGGACACCAGACTCTTCTTGCGATCAGGTACATAAAAGAGATTCTGTAAATGAATCGAATTACCCTCATTCAATTGAGGGGTAACACCCTTTCTGAGATAGGTGGCATCGGCTCCAAGTATGATCCCACGAATGTTTCCATCTCTACCAAATTAGAGAGAGAGCACCCTTCTATCCGATGGAGTGCCTTGAAGCACTACAATCAATAAGCTAGATTCCCAAAGAATCTGAAGGAGAGGGCCAATACAAGATAACACTTCTTCTTCATACCTGGGGTTCCTTGCTTTCTCTGAAGAGTCGGCCATTTCCTTGATGACCTGCACTATCATTCCTCTGATCATTGAAGATGTCCCAGGAATGATTGTTATCATCATCAAGTGATGTGTCCCTGCCATTCGGACACTCCTTCACATTGGCCAAACTTATTTCAACCAAGGCATCTGCCTTTTCTTCCTCCCTTAGATCCGGACTTCCCATAGAAGTGATCTTCAGGTAGGCCATTAGAAACTTCTGCTACGCCATTCTGATAATATTCTTTGCTTCAACTTCACCCTTGGTGAATTAGATGAGGGATGAGGAATCCAATGATCCTTTTGTCCTTTCCCAACTGCCTACGGTGATTGTCTTTCACTCTTGCTTAGGCTTTGTCTTCACATCACCTCTTATACCATGTTAATTTTAGGTATGTTCTGTGCTTAGATCAATTTATTTCAATTTTCACAGTTAGCTCAATATCTTTTCGAGATTAGCAATCACATCATCATTAAAGTAAATTGCAGATAGAAGATAAACATAAATCGCAGAAGACAAGCCAAAACAAGATGACACAAGATGTGGCACTAGCCAGGAACAAACCCCAATGTGGGGAACCCCTTGATCAATTCTTCTTATATGTCCTTCAATAGTTCAGCAGAGAGAGATAGTACATATACATCAGAAGTCAACACTTTGACTTGATAAGATAAGAGATCAGACATCAGAGATCTTCACCATGAAGATAACACAATGCAGCAGATGATAGGCCTAGAGCAGCTCAACCAATTGCTAGAATACTAAAGCTTTCCTTCTATAATGCTCTTCCTCTTTTGCTGCTTCACTGATCATGTCAAGTCTGCCCATTTGGCAACTTGTGTAAGCTGAAAGGACTGAAGCATTTCATAGCAGACTTGGACACTGAATAGAGCACAAACACAGTGAGCTACAACATTCTAACTCAACCCCACAGTCCATCTATTGACTGCAGCTTGCCTGCACATATTTACTCCAATGATACCCCACCAACTGCTGGCTATGGCCTGCGGCCTAGCCCAGCAGTTGACTGTAACCTTGTCCCTTCATACAGTGATCCAATCAGCCTTCAAGTAGCAGCCTCATAGTTCCTCCTTATTGGATACTTTTGCCGAACATATCATACCCAAACATGGCCCTGATGTCACCTTCAACAACTGCGGCTAGGTCACTGTGTCAGGCTTCTTTCTGGACAACAGCCAACTGTTAGTATTGCCTATGACCATCATCCTAAAGCTGCGGATTATCCTCTAGCCGTGAAACAACAAGTAAGGGCTTCCTAGAATAATCATCCTCAATTGCGGATTGAGGCCTTTAATGATAGCGTATTTAAGACACGTTATTATAGCGAACAAGGGCTTCTTTGTCACCCTTCACTGTGTATTAAGGTCACCTCTTCTTGACAGCATTTAGGGCTTGTCACTGTGCTATGAAACAAAAGTCAGAGCATCTCCCTTTAGCCCTATGTTTAGATTTCTTCCTAATTGTTTGAGGGCTTCATTATGACAGCGTAATTCATCTCCCTTTTGCCTGCAGCCAGATCTCCTCGCTACACTTCTAGCGTATAGGACTTTTCTCCTAGAGTCTCCATTATGACAACATATTAGAACCTGTAAGGGTTTCGGATTAGGAGCTCCATAGACACCAGATCAAGGTTCTCTTCTTACTACGTTTGAGGGTCTCCTGAGACAACAAATTAGGGTCCCTTCATGACTTGCAGCTAGGGCATTTGGGACAACATATGAGGGCTTTACCTTCAGCTGTGTGAAGGCCTCTTTTATTGCGGCTAGGGCTACCTCTAGGATTCCTTAGATTTGCGTTGAAGCTCCTTTAGACTAGAGAGCCTTTCCTTGGTTGCGTTGAGGGCTTACACTTCATTGCCCTTCTTGATTGCGGCTAGGGCACGTTCAAGACTTCTCCTTTAGGGCTGCGTAAAAGGCATCTCCTCTAAACCTCCCCTTGGACCAAAAACCCAAACAAGTGGTGAGTGAGATCACAAGAGATGAGTCTTTAGTGACTTGAAGACCTCTCCTATTTATACTAAAACATTGAGCACAAGTGGGGTTTATTTGGTTGCTGGCCAACCTTGACGAATTGTCCCATAACACTAATAAATTTCTATCTCCATGAATACTTATCGAAATCGGATGATCTTTAGATTAATCCTACACCTTTCGATGAGAGGGATCCAAAAAAAATATCAGCTGCCATTAATAAGATGAACCTCATGGAGTTTGGCCCTAGTTGCCAATTTTAACAGTTAGTGAACACAACGGTGACTCCTGTTTTCCAACATAGAGGATTTCTGGTGCATTTTACTAATTACAAAGACATAACTTATGAGTTGATTCATGTTCCGATTCAAGGAAGATTCTCTTAAAAATCTATCTCCAATAATGACACTCCAATTTCAACACACCTGATTGCATTATCGACATCCTTTTCCTCCTTTGAACAAACCTTGACTTGTAAAAGCCACTTTTGAATTAAAAGGAAACTGTTTCACAAGGCTACCATATATGGATGCACCACCTATGGCAATTCGATGTTAGGTCCCTATAATACTAGTGATTCCCCCATTACTATTATCATTGTATCCCTTATTGTTATTATTGTGCCCTTATTGTCCCCATATTGTTATTATTGTGCCCCATAGAAGCCCATTATTGTTATTTTTGTGGCCTTATATTATTATTGTTAGATCGGCTTTGGTTATATTGTGAACCCTTAGACTCCTATATATAGAAAGGAGGTTTCGTCATTTGTATCATCCAAGAATTGTTAATTTGTGTAATGTAAAGGAGGTTGCCTTCTCGAAGAGGTTGATTTCTAAGTCTTTGATCTATCTTTTCTATCTTTTCGTGAGTTGGTTTCATAACATTTGGTATCAGAGCTTTGGATTCTAGGGTTTCGCTGCTCCAAACATGGCATCGTGGAATTTTTGATATAACTTTTTTCTGCGAAGTTTCAAAAGCTACAAAAAAAAGCCATTTGAGCTGAAAGCGTTCTGAACCTCAGTTGCGAATTTCAAATCTTGTCTTGCTATATTTTCAGAGATATGTTCTGAGGCAGTTAGGGTTTTTGCAAGCTCCAAAATTCCATCTCAAACAGGTCATCATGGAATTTTCGCTATAATTTGTTTTTTACGAAGGTTCAGACACTGAAATTAAAGCCCATTTGAGCCGAATTCGTGGTGAAGCTCGAGCCCCAATTTCAGATCTTGTTTCGCTATATTTTCAGAGATATAGTCCAAGATATTTAGGGTTTCTGTAGGCTCCCGAATTACATCCCAAACACGTGACCTAGGGAAAATCATCATAACATTCTCTCTGAGCATTAGATTGAAATTTCGTAAGAAGCTACAAAAAGAGGATGGACTGTATTTTATTGTATATTGTTTTTAGGTCTGAAGGTCGAAACAGTGACACGTGGCACTTCGTACAAGTTCGCTCTAAAAGTATATAAGCAGGTCATCTTGTTAGGTGGGGCATAACTCTTTTTTGGAGAATCCAATTTCGATCAGACTGGTGGCATTGGAAAGAGGGCACAGAGGGATACTGCAGGTCGCAATTTCAGACCTTGGAGATTTGAAATTACAAAGTTACAATGATTTCAATATCGAGCTCCTACAAAGTGCAAAAATGTGTGTAGTTTTTTAAATTTTGCATAAGTTTGGTTTGAAAAATTAGTTTGAAGGAATTCAAAGGGCATAGTGAAGCATTATTATCAGTAATTGATGCCCCGAAGAAAGAAAATGGAAACACCTAGTAAGCAACCTGAAAGCTTTAGCATGACTCATGAAAAAGAGGAAGAAATGCAACATGATATATCAAAATTACGAGACCAAGTGCAACAAATTTCACTCGCACAAAAAGTATCAGAAGCTAAAATGGATGGTTTAAAGAAAGACGTAGAAGCTAAAATGTGTGGCGTGGAAGCTAAGATGCATGGTTTAAAGAAAGGCGTAGAAGCTAAAATGGATGGTTTAAAGAAAGACGTAGAAGCTAAGATGAATGACGTGGAAGCTAAGATGGAAGATTTGAAGATAGATTTGACAATTTCTACGAGAAATGCTTACTAATGGCGAAAGAGTAGTAAAGGAAACTCATGATGAGAACAAAATAAATGTTAATCATGATTTCATAGACTCTAATGTTGGATAGAAGAACCACCATGTTCCAAAGATCGATATGAAGAAGTTTGATGGCAAGGATCTCGCAACATGGATACTACAGATGGAGAAATTTTTCGATCTCCATAATGTCCAAAATATACTAAAGGTCATAGGTGTGCTAAGAAGAAATTATTTTACATAGATTGTGAAGGGGAGGAAGAAAATGAACAAGAAACGTTAAAAGAAGAGGAGATACACCAAGAACAAACCCTAGAGAAAGAATAAATGAATCCGACTATATATTGTAATGCATTGGCTGAAATTGCCACTCTTGAAACTATCAAGATAGAAGGACATATCAAAAAGCAAAAGGTAATAGTGTTGATTGATTCAGGCTGTACCCATAATTTTATTCATTGCAAGATAGCCAAGGAATTGAATTGCTTCCTATATCCAGCACCAGAGTGTCAAGTGATGGTTGCAAGTGGAGGAACCATAAATTGCTTAGGAAAGTGCCATAATATCAAGCTATCCATGGGAGAATATGTATTGAATAGCCCAATGCTTCCATTCCAATGGGTGGTGCTGATGTTGTACTAGGAGTCTAATGGCTACAATCCTTGGGTACAATAGCTTTTAATTTTCAAGAACTTTTTCATGAAATTTTCCTCAGAAGGAAAGGAAATTGAATTAAGGGGTATTGCAGGGAAACCAAGAAAGAATAATCAGCTCTAACAGAATGACAAAGCTTCTAAGAAAGAACAACGAGGCAATTGCAACAATTATGTTCACTAGAGGTTCCCACATCGAAATCATCTATTTCTCCAGATCTCCAAAAAGTCTTGGACAATCATTCCAAGGTATTTGAGACTCCCAAAGGCCTCCCACCTATTCGTGATCATGATCATGCTCATGCTATTCATTTGATTCTAGGAAGTGTTCCTCCAAACATCAGGCCTTACAGATATCTCTATGCCCAAAAGAGTGAAATTGAACGTATGGTTGCATAAATGCTAGAGGATGGTATGATTCAACCTAGTCAAAGTTCTTTCTCTGTTCCTGTAATATTCCTAATTAGCCATGGCTAATTGGAATATTCAATTTTGCCCAATTTTTGCCTTCTTTAGTTATTTATAATTAAAAAAGTGAGGACGGGGGACATAACTGACTTCCTAGTAGCACAACGTTGTGATTTAAGGAGGAGCCAAGGGGACCAAAGGGGGACGCAGAAATGGGGCCCACGCAAATACATGGAGGGAAGAACACATAACAAGAGGGGAATCACGCAGGAGGAGGTGAGCCTAGGGATTGTGAGAGGCAGAGGCTATAAAATAGAGAGGAGCCTCCTCATTTTGGATCATTCTGGTTATGAGCATTTGTGATAGTCATTTCGACTTAGAGCATGCTGGCTGTTAAGCTAGTCTGCAGCACTGTTTAGTGCATTGAGTGTCTCCATTCGGAAATCTCACCCTTAGCCCGGGGGGATTTCGAGTGCCTGCTCGGGCAAGGTATTTCCATTGGCATTTCAGCAGTAGTTTCATCAGCATTTCAACAGCAGTTTCATCAGCATTTCAGCAGTAGTTTCATCAGCGTCTTTGAGGAACTGTGCAGAACCCCAAGGGGGTGATTTTCGGGGTCGACCATTTCAGAAAAGCTTTCTGGGTTTTTCTGGGTTTCTTGAGTAGAGTCCGATTCCAGAGTTTCAACCTTTTTTGAGGAGGGGAGCAGCCCCAAATCCTCATTCGATTTCCAGTAGAAGCAACATGACAATTTTCTAGCAGTTGGGACGCAGATTAGTGTGAGGCCATTCCAGGAAAGCTTTCTGGGTTTTTCTGGGTTTCTTGAGTAGAGCCCGAATCCAGAGTTCCAGCTTTTTCCGAGGAGGGGAGCAGCCCCAAATCATCATTTGTTTCCTAGCAGCAGCAACAACATCCACGCAGAGGCCATTCTTGTCATTCTGAGAGTATTTCTTCACTTGCCTTGTGCAAGTCGAGGTGCCATCTATCTAATCACTTCTTGTACTCATTTATTGCTCAGTATAATAAAATGGCTTAGCATTTCTCGTTGCATTTCTTGTGTATCTGCTTATATTCCCGGTTTACATTCTTATATGATGTTCCATTGTTATTTTATCACTTTGGGTTATTATATCTTTTGTACATATTTGGTTGGAGGTTTTGCTGGGGTTTGAGGAATATTTTGGGTTACGGATATTACAGTGGTGTCAGAGCATAGATCTGGCTCAGCCTGTGGAGCTAGCAATCTATGACACCGGGGGAAAACCCTATATCTGTTACAGAGGTCAGAGATACAGAGGCACTGGGCGTAGGTTGGAGAACACTTACGGAGAGGGAGACTGTGTTCTGGTGGTGGACGCAGAACAGGAGGAGCTTGTGGTGGACGCAGAGCAGGAGGATCCGATGACAGATGATGACAGGAAGAGATTTGCGGATATGCTCCTCAAATCCGTGCAGGATCTGTCGAGGCAGATTGAGGTGATGGGGCAGAGATTCACAGCAGTAGAGGCCAGACTGCATGAGAGCCTGCGGGTTTTTCAGGTTGGTGAGGGATTGGGCGCATCCCACCATTGCCAGAGCAGCGTGATACTGCGCAGCAAGTGGCCTCACATGCCCCTACACGCTCTACCATGCCCACTTTCTTAGGAGCCAACACGGGGGCCATAGCCCAGCAGGACACAGAGCCCGGACATATGGGCGATTATTTTGCAGAGTACCAGGCCTATGGGCAGGAGTTTAGGGAAGCCCTCTCATTCAGAGATTTTGTTCAGCTCCAGCGGGATAGTAGACCCCGCGACCATCACAGAGGGTACCGAGATTACCATGATGGTGACACCCACCGTTTAGTGAGTAGATTCCGCTTGCCTACATTTGATGGTTTATCAAACAGTTCGGCAAAGTCTTGGGTGGAGAAGCTGGACATTTATTTCCAGCTTAACCAGATGTCAGAGACAAAGGCCATCAAGGTGGCAACATTGCATTTGGATGGTGAGGCCTAGGATTGGTGGTTTCATGGGATGGTTACACTAGGGCACTCCACAGTGACGACATATGTCGAGTTTACCAGGAGACTGATGGAGCGATTTGATTGGAGGGATCTAGAGCAGCATTTTGTTGAGCTGACAAGGCTCAAACAGACAGGTAGCCCAGAGACCTACATTGCAGATTTCTTGAGGGTCTCTGTGATGGTGCCAAACCTATCCACAGCACGGAGGGTCTATATGTATGTTGAGGGGTTAGCAGAGCGAATTCGGGGTTTAGTCCGATCCACTAGACCAGCCACACTCCAGGATGCTATTAGCAGGACCCAGGACTTACAGGATGTCTTACCCAAGACCCGGACACCTTACCCCCAAAGACAGACTTTCCAGTCTAAGGGGAAGGATGTGAGGATTCCACCTCCAAAGGGGAATCCAGGACGAGTACAGCTTGACGATGATGCCAGGAGGGAGTTGAAGAAGAAGCGGTTGTGCTTCACTTGTTAGGAGCCATGGGCACCAGGACATAGATGTGCTGCTGGTAAAGCACATTTTATTGAGGTCTTCTTTGAGAGTAGTGGAGAGGAGGATGACGAGGATGATGTGGAGGCAGAAGATAGCGATGCCGTACAGGGTCCTTTGCCACCACCACCGCCAGCAGCAGGTGGTGCATCTTTTGCACCCACTGGAGGGGCCCTTGCAACATTGCGAGGAGTTCCCAAGTATCTGACGCTACGCGTACGAGGGACAGTGCGTGGCCAGAGAGTATTAGTTTTGGTTGACAGTGGGGCAACCCACAACTTCATCGATGCCCAGATGGTTGAGCGGAGAGGTATACAGACAAAAAGCTTCGATGGGTTTTCTGTCTTGGTCCCAGGAGATCAGACCATGACGTGTGCTTGTTATGTTCCAGAGCTTTCAGTGACGATGGGCACCTACACATTGACTGACCACTTTTTCGTGGTCGATATTCCGGACACCATTATGATACTGGGTGTTTAGTTGCTTATCACTCTAGGGAAGGTCATGACAGATTGGAAGACCTTGGAGATGGAGTGGGATGATGAGAAGACAGGGAGGCATGAGAAGATACGGGGACAACACACATATCCGCCTCAGACTGTTTCAGCTCATGGGATGGAGGCAGTCTTCCGAAAGGGAGACATAGAGTGGGCAGTGGAGCTGCGTGCATGAGAGGCAGGGACTACAGGGCAGACGGTACACCCAGAGATACAATCTATCCTTGATCGGTAAGCCATAGTGTTTGGGGAGATTCCACCAGGACAGCCACTGGATCGGGGGTTTGAGCACACCATCGAGCTTGAGCAGGGCATACAGGCCGTGATTACCACCCCCTATAGGCACTCCAAGGCCTATCGGGATGAGATTGAGTGGGCTATCCAGGAGTTGCTGGCTCTTGGGCATATCCGACCGAGCACGAGTCCTTTTGCTTCTTCTGTGGTGTTAGTGAAGAAGAAGGACGGTACATCGAGGATGTGCATTGACTACAGGGCCCTGAACAAGAAGACCTTAAAGAACAGGTACCCCATACCCAGGATCGATGAGTTGATAGACGAGTTGAGAGGGGCACGTTACTTATCGTAGATTGATTTGAGATCTGGGTACCATCAGATTCGCGTGAGGGAGCAGGACATTCCCAAGACCACCTTCAGGTGTCACTATGGGCACTTTGAGTTCTTGGTGATGCCTTTTGGGCTAACCAACGCCCCCGCTACATTTCAGTCCTGCATGAATCGCATCTTCCGTAGTCACTTGAGGAAGTTTGTGTTGGTATTCTTTGATGATATTCTCATTTACAGTAGGACTTGGGAGGAGCATCTCCAGCACATTGAGACAGTATTGCGTATCTTACAGGAGCAACAGTTCTATGCCAAACTCTCCAAGTGTGAGTTTGGGTTGACGGAGATGTTGTATATGGGACACATCATAGGGGTGGACGGAGTGAGGGTCCACGAGGAGAATATCAAGGCCATTAGAGAATGGCCAGAGCCGAGAAACGTGACAGAACTTCGAGGATTCATTGGTATTTGTACTTACTACTGGAAGTTCGTCAAAGGTTTCTCACAGCTTGCTGCACCTTTGACAGATTTGACGAGGAAGGGGGCTTTCAGCTGGTCGGATACAGCGCAGTGAGCCTTTGATAGGCTCAAGGAGGTTATGAGCAGCTGCCAGTGCTTGCGTTGCCAGATTTTACGCAGCCTTTTGTTTTGGAGTGTGATGCGTCGGGAGAGGGGATCGGTGTAGTGTTGATGCACGGAGGTCACCCTATAGCCTTTGAGAGCCGGAAGCTCCTTCCACACGAGAGGTTGTATTCTATATACGACAAGGAGATGCTGGCCATCATGCATGCATTGGCTAAGTATCGGCAGTATCTGGTGGGTAACAGGTTTAGGGTGAGGACTGATCACAACAGCCTCAAGTTCTTTTTGGAGCAGAAGCAACTACAGGAGAGGCAGCAGAAGTGGATTAGCAAGATCTAAGCATATGACTTTGACATTGAGTATGTCAAGGGTAAGAACAACGTGGTAGCAGACGCCCTTTCACGTAGACCAGCCACGTTGTCTCTTATGAGCTTGGATACAAACTGGAGGGTTCGACTCTCAGTAGAGTACTCCAAGGACAGGTTTGCATGTGAGGTTCTGGATGGGCAGGTGGCAGATGACAGGTACAGAGTGGTCGATGAGATCATCTATTACAGGGACCGGATCTTCTTGATTGAGGGGTCTTAGCTCAAGAAGAAGATACTCCAGGCATCACATGATTCACCATTGGCAGGACATCAGGGGTTTACCAAAACCTATAGGGCCATTAGGGAGAGGTTCTCATGGAAGGGCCTCAAGGAGGACGTACTCCAGCACATCCGGGAGTGCGATGTTTGCCAGAGGAACAAGGGAGAGATGAGCCATCCCGCGGGATTATTGCAACCTCTTCCCATTCCGGAGGGGAAATGGAAGAGTATTTCGATGGACTTCATCACAGGGTTGCCCATGGTACAGGGCAAGGATTGCATCTTTGTCGTTGTTGACTGACTAACAAAGTACGCACACTTTTTTGCCATATCCGCACACTATACAGCAGCATAGGTGGCCGAGCTGTTCTTTAGAGATATCTTTAGGCTACATGGTCTTCCTAAGACCATCGTCAGTGATAGGGACAACCGTTTCATGGGCGGGTTTTGGTAGGAGCTTTTCCAGTTGGTGGGGATAGAGTTGACACCGAGTACTAGTTATCACCCATAGACGGATGGGTAGACAGAGATAGTTAACAAGTGGCTAGAGGGCTACTTGCGTAACTATGTCAGTGGGCAGCAACGAGCATGGTTGAGGTGGCTGCATCTAGGGGAGTACTGCTACAATACTTCACATCACATGTCCATTGGTATGTCACCATTCTATGCTTTATATGGGTATCATCCTTTATCTTTTGCTGACGTGATGTTTGGTGATAGCAAGGCTCCCAGAGCCAAGATATGGATCCAAGAGAGTCAGGATATTTTCCGAGCTCTCAAGAATAACATGGCTACAACACAGAACCAGCACAAGCTGTATGCCGACAGGGGTCGGGTGGAGAGACAGTTCGAGGTAGGGGACATGGTCTACCTATGGTTACATCCATACCGACAGTCGTCACTAAAGCAGAAGGGGGCTGAGAAGCTTAAGCCCTGCTTTTATGGGCCATACAGGGTGATACACAGGGTTTGACAGGTTGCATATGAGCTGGAGCTGCGTCAAGGCAGTAAGATAAAAAGGCATTGGGGCAGCAGGTGACAGTGACAGATGAGCTACCACCCATGGATGACAAGGGGCATTTGGTATTGCAGCCGAAGGTTATCATTGATACCAGGGAGAGGCAGCGGCGAAGCAGGACAGTTCGGGAATTCTTGGTAAGGTGGAAGAATTTGCCGGATGATGATACCACTTGGGAGAGTGAGAAGATCTTGCAGCATCCATCACTTCAGTTGCTTGAGGACAAGCAACATTTTGCCGGGGGAGACTGTAATATTCCTAATTAGCCATGGCTAATTGGAATATTCGATTTTGCCCAATTTTTGCCTTCT
>APFE031298094.1:4294-23274 GCA_000404065.3 Pinus taeda | reverse complement strand
AAAGATAAATTTCCCATTCTTATCATTGATGAATTATTGGATGAATTGCATGGATCAATTTACTTCACCAAGTTGGATCTTCATTCAGGATATCATCAAATCAGAATGAAGACTAAATACATTCCAAAAACAACATTTAGAACTCATGAGGGCATTATGAATTTTTGGTCATGCCTTTTGGCCTTACTAATGCACCTTCTACATTCCAAGGTTTGATAAATTCCATTTTCAAACCCTTCCTTAGAAAATTTGTGTTAGTATTTGATGATATACTAATCTACAACAAGTCTTGGAAGGATAATGTCCAACATGTTGACATGGTGCTCAAACTATTGGAGAAGAAACAATTATATGTAGAAAACTCCAAATGTTTCTTTGGAGTACAAGTGGTGGAAAATCTGGGTCATATTGTATCTCATGAAGGTGTTAAGGTAGACCTTAGCAAAATTAAAACCATTAAGGAATGGAAAATCCCCACATCCATAAAGCATCTATGAGGATTTCTCGGGTTGACAGGGTATTATCGCAAGTTTTTTAAAAATTATGGGAGAATAGCAGCACCTCTAACAACATTATTGAAGAAAGATGCATTTTGATGGATTCCAGAAGCAATGAAGGCCTTTGAACATCTTAAAGAGGCAATGTGCCAAACACCAGCCTTAGCTACACCGGACTTCACAAAAACCTTTATTGTGGAATGTGATGCCTCAAGAAATGGAATTGGTACCGTTTTAATGCAAAAAGAAAGACCCATTGCTTTCGAAAGTCGTCCAATCAAAGGAAAGTATTTACACAAAGTTATTTATGAGAAGGTAATGTTGGCAATACTACATGCACTTAAGAAATGGCGAACCTACCTAATGGGAAGACACTTCAAGGTAAAAACAGATCATGATAGTCTTAAATACTTTTTAGAACAATGATTATCTTAAGAAGAGCAACAAAAATGGGTCACAAAGATGTTGGGTTATGACTTTGAAATCATCTACAAAAAAGGGAAGCAAAATGTTGTGGCAGATGCACTCTCAAGAAAAAATGAGAATGTGGAAGTATTTCTTTGCGCCATTTCTATTATCCAACTAGCTTGGATAAACGAAGCAAGGGATGAATGGAAGAACGTCGAAGAAGTGTGGGCACTCATTCAAAAGATACAACAAGGTCCTAGTACATATGATACATTTAGCTGGAAAAATGATTCGTTATGGTACAAAGATCGGTTATACCTATGTAAGAATTCCCAACTCAAACAAAAGATTCTTAGGGAATTGCACACCTCTCCCTTAGGAGGGCACTCGAGATTTCTACAAACTTACCACAGGGTTAAGAAGGAATTTTTTTGGGATGGCCTTAAATCGGATATTCAAAAGTTTGTGGCGGAACGTTTGGTTTGCCAGCAAAATAAAGTTGAAACAATTAAGACCCCAGGTCTATAACAACCTTTATCCATTCCAAGCCAACGTTGAGAGGAGGTTTCAATGAATATTATCACAGGTTTACCCAAGTCCGAAGGAAAGAGTGTTATCATGGTGGTAGTTGATAGACTTACCAAGTATGCACACTTTTGTGCATTATCTCATCCATTTAAAGCGAGTACAGTTTCTATTGCATTTATGGAAACAATTCAAAAGCTACATGGAAACCCAAAGATTATTGTAAGTTACAGAGATCCCATTTTCACTAGAATTTTTTGGATAGAATTATTTTCTTGTCTTGGTACTTAGTTAGCTCATAGCTCATCTTATCATCCTCAAGCTAATGGGAAAACTGAGATAGTAAACAAATGTTTGGAAGGATATCTTCGTTTCTTTGTATCTGATAAACAGACAAAATAGGTCAAATGGTTGCCTTTGGTTGAATGGTGGTATAACACTTCCTTCCATACTGTAAAAAAATGACCCCATTTATGGCACTTTATGGATATCATCTAGCATCCATCACATCATATTTAAGAAAATTATAAGGTTCAAGCAGTGGAAGATCACATCGAGCATCAACAACATGTTCTCCAACTCTTAAAGGATAACCTCACCTTGGTGCATAATAGAATGAAACTATAGGCAGATCAACATTGCATCAAAAGAAGTTTTGATGTAGGTGATTGGGTATTCCTACGGCTACAACCATATAAGCAAATGTCCCTCAAGCAAGCTAAGACAGATAATAAATTATCACCAAATTATTATGGTCCATACAAGGTGTTGCAAAATATAGGTACTATGGCATACAAATTGGAGCTTCCTGTAGCTTCCCGAGTGCACCCGATTTTCCATGTGTCATGCTTAAAGAAGGTTATAGGTGACAAGATCCCAGTTCAAACAATATTGCCAGAACTTGACGAGGAAGGAAAAATCATATTGGAACCTGAAGCAGTCAAAGAAACAAGAACTCAACAACTACAAAATCGATCAATTTCAGAGTATGTCATCAAGTGGAAGAACTTACCCGTTGAATATTCCACATGGGAGGGTGAGAATTTTATCCATAAGCATCCAGATCTACTCAAGCATTGAGGACAACACTTTTTTGAAGGAGAGGGGCATGTTAGGTCCCTATAATACTAGTGATTCCCCCATTACTATTGTCATTGTATCCCCTATTGTTATTGTTGTGCCCCTATTGTCCCCATTTTATTATTATTGTGCCCCATAGAAGTCAACTATTGTTATTTTTGTGCCCTTATATTATTATTGTTAGGTCGGATTTGGTTATATTGTGAACCCTTAGACTCCTATATTTAGAAAGGAGGTTTTGTCGTTTGTATCATCCAAGAATTGTTGATTTGTGTAATGTAAAGGAGGTTGCCCCCTCGAAGAGGTTGATTTCTAAGTCGTTGATCTATCTTTTCTATCTTTTTGTGAGCTGGTTTCATAACATTCGACAATAGAATTTCGGGTTTCATCATATGCTTATCCAGTCTCCTTACCCAAAGTTGGCATGAAGGCTGACCATTATAATAATAGTATAAACTATGTATGCTAACTTTATGCAACAATAAAAAAGATTTAAGACCATTACCTTTGCTTCAAGCCCAATTTGGACTACCATTCTACCTTGCAGCAACAAAATATTACCATGTTAATTCTCATAATGCCAACCAAATTTATTCTCACGATAATTATTGATTCCCAACGTTTTATTTATTTAGCCAAATAAATTTTGAAATACCAAAAAATAAAATCACTAGTATTTTAACATATAGAAATATATGCAGTGAAAATAAAAATTCAGAGAGATCATTCACATGCTGCAACAAATAAATAATTCACCTACAATAATTCTATGTCATTTATTCATCTGGAAAATCATGGTTTTTAACCCATAAAGTATTACAAGAAAAATACATTAACTGGAACTTGTAACTTGACCACATACTAGATGAAATTGGCCCAAGGAATTTGACTTCCTGAAAATCGACCTTAGAAGTAATTCAACCTGACAGAAATTGGCCTCAATGCTCATCTAAAAAATCGGCCTGTATACCCAACAACTTGGCCTTGGCGATTCGGCCTCCCTAGAAATTGCGCTTCGCTTCAGCAAATCGACCCTACAATCTCCACAACTCGACCTCTTGGATTCACCCTCAAATTTCCCTACACTTCTCTTCCTCTACGCTTTAGTATCTTGAGCAACTTGCACTAGTGAAAATCGCTCTCCCTTCTTGTGTTTGCTCACTAGTCTTCACCTCTTCACTAGGCTTCTTTTATAATACTCATTAAGCCCAAATCCCTAACCCAAATCTCCCTTCTAGAAGATTTTGGAGAACAATGTTGAGATTATTGCTAAGTCACTTAAATAATTAGATTATGTCTTTAGAAAATGACTTAGTTAGTTGACTTTAATTATTGTACTTTTCCTATGTCATACTTAGGAAAGAAGACATAAATCACTTACTCCACCAAGCAAGCACCTAAAGAGGCAATAAATCATCTTCCACATGCTAAGATACCAATCCTATGTAGAAGACGTTTCGAAGCTACCACAAGCGTCAACACTCCCTCCTAGAAAGAAAGGGATTCCCCATCACCCCCAACATGTATCAGTACTTTAGAAGCTTTCCTTTTACTAAAGGCTTAGTGGAAATATATTCAACTTTCTCCTCAGTAGAAATGTACTATAATAACACAACACCTCTTTGGACCATGTCTCTGATGAAGTTATATTTGATCTCAATGTGCTTGGACTGATAAGGAAACACAATATTATCAAAGAGCTCAATGCAACTATGCTTATCATAGTGAATCACTATTGGCCCCATTTGCAGATCAAATAGTCCTGCAAGCATCTTAGAAGCCACATTGCCTCAGAACTTGCCATATTCGTTGCCATGTACTCTACCTCTATTGAAATCTACGTCACAAGGTTCGTCAAACTTCAACCTTGAGGTTCGAATTTTAGTGAACCCTAAAAATTTTGAGGTTACCTCATAGTCATTGACCAAGTTAACCTCGTGTCACAACTCAAGCTTGTAACCTATCCTTGCAATTTCCATGTTCGTGATAACATTTTTTATGTATATTGATGTTGATATCTTACTATTTCATCCTATTTTTCATTTTAAAGTTAATATATGTATATATATAGAAAATTTATATAGACGAACCTAAAGGCAAACCTCACTAAACCTCATTAGAAAATTCAAACTCGAACCGAACCTAATCATTACTGAACCCAAACTCAAACCCGAACCATGTGACTTAGACTGAAATAAGTGCCATAGACTACTTCTTTCTGCTGTACCATGAGATCATGGCTAATCCCAAGCTAAAAAGACATCTAGACATGGATTTTATGTCCACTACACTCCTTTCCCAATCAAAATATATGTACCCTTGCAGCTCCACTCCTCCACCCTTAATATATATTAGTTCAAAGTCCACCATACCTCATAGGTACCTCAACACATGCTCTGCTTCCACCCAATGAACTTGTCTCAACTCCACCATGAATTGGCTAAGTGTATTCACAACAAAACATATATCTGGCCTAGCGTTGACCAGATACATCAAGGAGCCTATTAGCTTCCTGTATAGTGTGGGATCCACCAGCTTGCTTTTAGAAGCACTTATCTTCTTCAAGTTAGTGATCATCGATCTAGAAATAGGCTTGCAATCCTCCATCTCGATCTCCTCAGGATATCAATTGCGTACTTTCCCTATCCAAGTAAAATCTCTCCTGACTGTAGCCACATTTCCAATCCCAAAAAGTAGTGCATCAAACTAATATCCTTCATCTCGAATTACGAATCACGATCTTCCTTGCACATCCCTATGAGATTCTATGATCCTATCACGAAGAGATCATCATCAACAAATAAGTAGTACAAGTTGGGATCCGCTCACTCTTGGTGAACCCAAAACCAAGAAGATATCCATTGATCCTGGTGTACCATGTGCATGGATCTTTCTTCAGCCCATATAGGTCCTTTTTCAACTTGCATACATGAGACTCTCTCCCATGCACCTCAAAGTCCTATGGTTGCTCAATACACACCTCTTTTTCAATCACTCTATTGAGGAAAGCAATATTCACATCCATTTGATGTATCCTCCACTCCATTTCTAAAGAAATAGAGATAACTACTCTAATGGATGCATATCTGGTAACAAGTGAAAATGTCTCCTCATAATCCACTCCCTCCTTCTAGGAGAACCCTCTCGCCACAAACCTCTTATTGTACTTCTCAACATTGCCATTGATTGCATGTTTGATCTTATAGATCCATTGAGAAATGACCATATATTTTCCTCCCGGTCTTGGCACTATGTACCATACATCATTTATCATGACAGAGCTATACTCCACCATGGAATCCCTCCAGACCTGCTCATTCACAACCTCCTCAAAAGTGTCTACTGTAGTTGTCTTTCCCTTGCCCTTCTTCTTGTTTGGACACTAACTGGAAAAATGCCTGAACTTGTGACATGCAAAGCACTTGACTTTGCTCATTTCCTCCTCATTTTTATTCCATGAAGATCCTCCTCCACTCCAGTTATGCTTTGCCTTCCCTTTTCCCTTTTTTTCTTGGGTAGTAAGAGCAAGCTCATCTTTCTCCTCAGCACCCTTTCATTGTCCCCCAGTCAGTGAGTTCTCTTATATATCCTTTTTGGATGAAGTCATCCCACAACCGGCTCCAATTAGGAAGTTGTTGCTTAGCAAGGATCACATCCACAAAGGTGGTCCAATGCTTAATGTAACCCCTCAAGGAAACTTTTGCTAGCACTGAATCAAGCATAGTTTCCCCAACAGCTGCAAGCTCATCATGAGCCTGCTAGATTCATGTCAGGGAAGATGTCACCATCTCAGATCTGCTTATCCTAATGATGTTTAATTTCTCCCACAACACCATTTTCCCAATCTCATTTGTACTCTGATAAGACGGGTTAGGGCGACCCACATTTGATGTCCGATATCCTTCCTTGATATGCGAGGAATTATGTTATCCCTCACACCATCCATAATTATACACCTTGCTTTCATATCTTTGAGATTATGATCCACTGCAAGGTTTAGATCTGAAGGTACCTGAATGTCTCTATTCACAAGATCTGACAAACCATTCATTTTCAGAATCATGGTAATATTCTGATCCTAGGGACTGAAATTAGCATCCCCATCCGACCTGTTTTCATAATGCAAACTGTTCAATGATGCCATCTTCATAAATCAACCATGGCCACAAAACCCATCTGCAAAATTTAAAAATAATTTTGCTTCCTTAAAAAGAAAACTTGCTGCTGCAAACCCTCAGATCTCTCTCTCTGTCTCTCAGAGTTATCTAGAAATATCTGATACAATGCTAAATCTCCTAATACTAGCCAGAATCCAGATTTATTTTCACACGACAATTTTTTATTCCCAACAATTGGTATTAGAGCTAATTGATTGTGGCCTGTAGATCTAGTCACCTCTTAAGGTTTCCATCTCACACCACTACTAGATCTAACAATTGTGCGTTCTTAAAATCAAGGGCTCTATACCTTGGTTCATTGAGGTTTTTACTTTTCAACTTCCACTAGATATACACCCTTCAACCACCAAAAATTCACGACCTGCATATTTTTTCACTAATGTGGCTGATTAAAATCAAACTACAAGATGCATAATTTTGGCTCCATTTCCACATTGGGGTCATAATAGTAATTTTGTGCAATATTGCAGGTTTATGCCCTCATGAGGTTGTCCTTCCATACACATCAAATCCCTATCTTGCAAGGTGATTTTTTGTTTGCCTAGGAACTAGATTCAAGTATGCCATTAGAGGCCAAATTTTTATGCCATTTTGAAAAATGTATTGAGGAAATTATGACTATTTTATGTTATGATTTTGTTCAACCTCACCTGGAGTCACAATCCTCTTGGAAAAGGGAGATCCATTGATTCACTTACTTTTTTACAAACCCTAGATCTACTTATGTTGCTTCATGGCATACTGGCAGTGACAAAATTAGTTTTTTTATGCAAGAGCTAGCATAACAGAAAGATGCATTTGCACAACCACCACAGTTTCAAATCCACATTTGGGAAACCATGAAGGTCATGTTCAAGACCATGTAGCATGTTCTCCAACCATCGTTGGTCTCTAATCAAGTGATCTTTAGTCCTATGACTTTTTTTATAATGGCAAGACCTTTTGATTATGTTCATGATCTTTATTTTAACCCAACATCTTCTCTCAGTGAATTCTCTTCTTGCTGACCGCTGCATGGTCGACATATCACATGAGCCCCAACAACCATCATTGCATTTTGTTTCCATGGTGTCTCTTTTCCAAAAACATAATTCATCTCTATTTCTTCACATTGACAACACATCTTTGTAGCCTCAGACTTCTACAACTCCACCACGTGGAAAACAATGGCATTGGATACACGTTTTGAATTTTTCTCTGCACTATCCTATCTAGTTGTCATGCCATCAATGAAACTACCTTTTCTTCATTTGGAGTTGTTTTCACAGACTTCTATTCTCTTTGCATTGGTCCATCCAGCTCATGGGACCATCCAACCACAACAAGGAGGATGTATTGTACCATGCCACCTAGTCCTTCATAGCATCGTCCCACTATGGACAAGGACCCAGTGCACTCCTTGTGTCCATGCATTGCAACTATTAAGTAGAAAGCATTCCATCATTTTCTGCACTACACTACTTGTGTAGTTTATCTTGTTCCTCCTACATCAATTCTTCTTTGAGTTTTACTTTTCAGCTGGGAGGACCTTCAACAATGTTATTTCACAAGTCTCTTCACTTGACAGAGCATTCTTCGAGACTTAGACTTTTGTGATTGGTATCATTATTGGAAGATTTTTCCATAATTATTGCAACTATTTTTTGAATCGAGATCCCAGACCAAACTCCTGTGGTCCCTCATCATTCCTTCTTGATGATGGATCACAGTGATTTAGTCTAAAATATTGTTTCAAAAAATGGTTTCAATAATTCTGGAAAAATCATCAAATAGATCATTCTTTAATTAGTTCAAGAACTCTTTTTTAACTGTGACATGGCTCCATCTAAAGATCCGAACCACACCAGACCCGTGGATTATTTCATTCTTCATTGGAAGGGCTGCACCTAATAACAGTGAGGAATTAATGAGGTTCATTCCAGTGAAGATGTGTGAACATGTATTATATTTGTATTTTTCTATTTTGTTCTTTATCATATCTCTTTTGGGTGACTTATCATAAAATATAAAATGATAACTGCCTCGTTTTTTTTTGTATTTTATTGTAGTTATGGTTGAAAATTAATTACTCTTCGACAATTTTCCATTATATATGTATTTCTTAATGGAGATGAGTGTACATATATGTTTAGAGTTCTAATACTATCTTCTCATATTTGGATACTTTCATCCTTGTTCTTTTCTTGTGTTATGCACATACCAACATCCTTGTTCTAGCACTGACAGACACAAGCCCTAGAAACTTAGGTTTTCCCTTGGAATAACCAGTTGTGTGAACTGGGTACATTCCATCTGATTTTGTTTGAAAACCTTGAGTATGGGCCTAATGAAACACATCCCTCATTCCTTGTTTGGTTCCAGTTGGTGTGTACTAGGCAAAGGGGTAGCAGGAATAGTATACGAGGGCGCTATGCCCAGTGAAGAAAAAGTTGCTGTAAAAAGGCTTCTAGGTATAGGCAGATATTCTTCACATGATCATGGGTTTTCTGCAGAGATCTAAACATTGGGTAGAATATGCCATCTCCACAATGTGAAACTCCTTGGCTTCTTCTCCAATGAGGAAACAATTCTTCTTGTAAAAGAATGCATGCCTAATGGAGGCCTGGGAGAGCTTCTGCATGGGAAAAAGGGTGGTCATCTTCACAGAGATATTATATATAAAATATCACTAGAGGCTTCCAAGGGACTTTTCTACCTTCATCACGAATTCTCTCCACTTATTGTTCACAGGGATGTAAAATCCAACAACATTCTCCTGGATTCCAGTTTTGAAGCTCACGTTGCAGATTTTGGCCTTGCCAAGTCTTTTCCAGGATTCTGGTACTTCAGAATGCATGTCTCCAATAACAGGTTCTTATGTCTATATTGTACTACGTAGGTATTTACATGATTTTCTATTTATCTTTGGTTTTTCCCCTTAATTACATGGTTTGGATTCCATTGTATTTTTCTGGTTAATTATGTTTAATTTTTTTATTAGTTTCATATTTAATATTTAAAAATAGTTCTTTAGTAATCCGTGATTAGAAGATTAGATTGGTTGTTTGTCGGGCTTATCTGTAACCTAAGTTGGGTAGGGGTATTTTCATGTCAAAGCCAAAATCTCTATCCATTTTTGTGGACCAAGTCATTAGATCTCCTTTAGGTTTTTATATATGAAGATCAGTTGTGCAAACCATTTACAATGTTTAGATAAGATTTATATAAGCATTGGGAGTTCTAAAATTAGGAACTAGAAATTGTCTCTCAGAGCATGCATGAAATTAGATGAGGGTGGGGGTACCAGAGAAAAATAGTAAAGTTTAGTAATGTAAGATTGTTCTGTTTTGTAAGTGATGTAACGAATAGTGATTTTCCAATATTGCAGGTCTCCATCTCTTCAGGCTTGTAAAAATGGGTGAGTTCACCCTTCTATCAAGATGGATTGATGCTTCCACTTCAAAAGGCCATTGCCAGTGTATGTGATAGGGCTGAAGAATCTCAGGCATCTTTACCTTAGAGGGAACTACTTTCTGGTGTCATTCCTCCCGAGTATGATGGATGGCCTAAGCTTGAATATATTGCAGTATCTGGAAATGAACTGAGGAAATATTTCATGAGAACTGGGAAATCTCAGCCAACTTCAAGGGTTTCATATGGGCTATTACAATTCATTTAATGGTCGGATACCTCCTAAAATGGGAAAGTTGAGGAATATTCTTCGTCTAGATATGTTGGAGTGTGAGCTATTGAGTCCCATTCCTCCAGAGTTTTGTAACCTGGTGAATCTAGATACATTGTTTCTGCAAATTAGTAAATTGTACAACCCACTTCTTCTAGAGCTGGGGAACCTCAAGAGCTTGAAATATATGTACCTTTCAAACAACCACCTAGCAGGAGAAATCCCGGAAGATTTCTCCCAGCTGAAGGAGATAACCCTTATGAATATCTTCAGAAATAGGCTTGATGGAACCGTTGCTTGCTTCATCGGTGACCTACCCAACCTTGAAGTTTTGCAACTATGTGGAAATAACTTAACTGGTGGGATTCCTCAGCAGCTAGGAAAGAACTCTAAGCATATGCAGGTGGATCTGTCTTCCAACAAGCTTACTAGATTCATTCCTCTGGATCTATGCGTTGGTGGGAAGTTAAGACATTTATTTTACTTGACAAATTTTTCTTCGATTCCATTCCTGAATCTTTAGGAAACTATGAGTCACTCACCAGCACCCAGATGGGCCACAAATAATTTAATGGATCCATCCCAAAAGAATTGCTAAACCTTCCGAGTTTGGAGATGTTTTAACTCCATGACAACTATCTAAGTGGTAGCATGTTGGCTAAAACTATGGTGACCTCTAAGTTGGGTCATTTGAGCTTGTTCAACAACAGGCTCACTAATCCACTTCCAGACTCCATAGGAAACTTCTCCAGCTTGCATATCCTTCTTCTCAGTGGCAATGAGTTCACTGACAGTGTTCCTCAACATATTGGCTATTTGAAGCAGTTGTAAAAGATGTATTTCAACAGTAACATATTTTCTAAAGTGATACCTCCTGAGATAAGTTATTATAAGCTACTGGCCTTCATAGATTTGAGTAGGAATGAGCGCAGTGGCCCATACCCCACATATAACGAAGATGAGGATTCTCAATTATCTTAATATCTCTAGAAACCATTTGTTTGGAATCATTCCTTTAGAGATTGAAGGCATGCTAAGCCTAACATATGTGGATTTCTCCTACAACAATCTCTTAGGTTTAGTTCTTGGTACTGGCCAGTTCTCTTACTTCAATGCGACTTCCTTTGTGGCTAATTCTGATCTATGTGGACCATATTTGGGACCTTGCAATGACGTATCAAAGAAAACCCATATCAAAGGTCCATTTTCTTAAAATTTCAAGATGCCTGTAGTCACAGGGCTTATCTTATGCTCCTTGCCCTTTGCAATTGCTGTTGTTATTAAAGCAATGGCACTGAAAAAGGAAAACACTTCAAGGAAATGGAATCTAACTGCATTCTAGAGATTGGATTTTTCCTGTGACAATGAGCTCGAGAGCTTGAAGGAATAAAACATTAGAAGAAAAGGAGGAGCAGGAATAGTATACAAGGGCGTTATGCCCAGTGGAGAAAAAGTTGCTGTGAAAAGGCTTCCAAGTATAGGAAAATGTTCTTCACATGATCATGGGTTTTCTGCAGAGATCCAAACATTGGGTACAATCCGCCATTGCCACATTGTGAGACTCCTTGGATTCTGCTCCAACCATGAAACAGATGTGCTTGTATATGAATACATGCCTGATGGAAGTCTGGGAGAGCTTTTGCATGGAAATAAGGGTGATCATCTTCACTGGGATACAACATATAAGATTGCACTATAGGCTGCCAAGGGACTTTGCTACCTTCATTACGATTTCTCTCCACTTATTGTTCACAGGGACACAAAATCCAACAACATTCTCTTGGATTCCAATTTTGAAGCTCATGTTGCAGATTTCAGCCTGACCAAGTATTTGCAGGATTCTGGTACTCAGAGAATGCATGTTTACAATAACAGGTTCTTATGGCTATATTGCACCAGGTAGGTATTTACATGATTTTCAATTTATCTTTCGTTTTTCCCCTAATTACATCGTTTGGATTCCATTGTATTTTTCTGGTTATTTATGTTTAATCCTTTCATTAGTTTCATATTTAGTGTTTAAAAATAGTTCTTTGGTCATCTATGATTATAAGATTAGATTGGTAGTTTGTCCGGCTTATCTATAACCTAAGTTGGGTAAGGGTATTTGCATGTCAAAGCCAAAATCTCCATCCATTTTGGTGGACCAAGTCATCAGTGCAGATCCTTTAGGTTTTTATATATGAAGATCAGTTGTGCAAACCATTTACAATGTTTAGAATCTAGATAAGCTTTATATAAGCAATGGAAGTTCTAAAATTAGAAACTAGAAATTGTCTCTCAGAGCATGCATGGGTGCAAGAAACATGCAGGAAATTAGATGAGGGTTGGGGTCCCAGAGAAAAATGGTAAAGTTTAACAATGTAAGACTGTTATGTTTTGTAAGTGATGTGATGTAGTGATTCTCCAATATTGTGAGTGATATTTATATGTACTCCGTAATTTCTATGTTGATTGTTCTAATGCTATATACATTTTTAAAATCTGGGCAACAGTTTGGATTTTGTGAAAGATGGGTATTTTTTTATCTAATAATAGTGTTTGGTATTATATGGATCCCACCTCATGTTTATATGAGATATTGCATATTAATTTTAAAGAAGAAAGTCCATGTTTACGAGATGTGTTGGTCAAGCATTTAGTAGTCAGTATAGTCTTATATTTTTATATAATCTGTACCTTGCAGTGTAGCTTTTAGTACATATGATAGCATATATACCATTGAATGTATATGTGTTAGATATTCACAGTATATATTACACCTTTGCAGAGTATATTGTTTTTTTTTTATATATTGTCATGTTCTCTAAATCAACATGTAGTGCATTAAACATTTTTATATTTATCCCATTATAATCATCCAGTTCAACATAGAAATATAAACATATTATGAACAATATAAATATGGGATGACACGCAGGTACAGTTATAAAAAATAGATTTTAAAATCATCTTGTCTTTGTGCATTTCTGAAGTGCCAATACAAACTTCTGGCCTTCACATACAAGTAGAAGATATGGTATTTGTTAATATTATATGAATGAATCAATCTGCCAAATTATATATATAAAAGCAATAGATCTATCACGTGTTGATTTGGGGTAACATTGGATGTGCTTTAGCCACAAAATTTGGTGGAGAGGCTTAAGGCACATGAGATCTCCAATACCCAGAGGCTTTAGGCAGATTCTAAACAGTTTGGGAGATATTAAAATAATTAATATTTTTAATGGAGTCCCTAAGTCTAAACTTAGGGAAATTAAAATATTAATGTGAATCAATTAAAATAGTGTTAGAATGGTCCAAAAGTCATGGATCAAGCCAGATCTAATCTTAGCCGTTGATTAGGGACTTAATCTCGGCCGTTGATTTGTTAACGAGAAAAGTATAAGAGGAGGCTTGAGGGTCATTTGGAGAACACACCAAGAGATCAGGATTTCGACTTTCTACGGCTGGGTTTACTGAGAAAGTTGAGAGAGTGATTTGGAGTTGCAGCTGAAGGGTAGAAGCAAGAACTGTCGGGAACTGCCGGGAAAGTTGACGCAGAGGGCAGAAGTCAGAACTGCCGGAACAACCGAGAAAGTTGACGTAGAGGGTAGAAGCCGGAACTGCCGGAATAGCCAGGAAAGCTGACGCAGAGGGCAGAGGCCGGAACTGCTGGAACAGCCGGGAAAGCTAACGTAGAGGGAAGAAGCTAGAACAGCTAGGAAAGCTGATGTAGAGGGCAGAAGCCGAAATTGCTGGGAACTGCTGGGAAAGATGACGCAGAGGGTAGAAGCCGGAACTACTGGAACAACTGGGAAAGGTGACGCAGAGGGCAGAAGCCGGAACTGCCGGGACAGTCGGGAAAGCTGACGCAGAGGGCAGAAGCCGGAATTGCCGAGAATAGCTAGAACTGCAGAGAACTGCCAAGAATAGCTAGAACTGCAGAGAACTGCCAAGAAAGCTAACGCAGAGGGCAGAAGCCAGAACTGCCGAGAACAGTTGGAACTGCTGGGAATTGCCGGTAAAGCTGACGTAAAGGGTAGAAGAGGCTGATGCAGTCCCTAGAGGCTGACGCTGGGGTTTTTCATGGGGTAGATTGGAGCTGAGGAGTTGCCGGAGTGTTTATCCGGGGTTTCAGCCGGAACATCTGTCTTAGATTGAGAGGTGCTACTGTCGAGATTTTTCTTCGTTGGGTGAGCCAGATTTGGCACCCAGATTGTATTCTGAAATTGCTTAATAAATCAAACCCTCAGATAGCTAAACCGGTTTTCCCGCATTGAGTTTTTCCGGGGACATAAGTCCAAAAATAACGGTGTCATTTGTGTGCTTGTTTCTATTTCCTTCAGTTGATGATCTGTAATGTGTTGAGCATGTACTTGTGTTTATTTTCAGTATTTACTTTGTAAATAACTTGTTAATTAATCAGAACAAGTAGGAAAGAATAAATCAGAAAGTACATGAAGGGTTTCTAACAGTTAGACTTAGAAATTCCAACATCATGCGAGTCAGTCTGTCAGCTGATTGGAGTCTTGGGAAATTCCCATGCACCTGTTACTGATATCAAAACCTTATCAGAGCGTTTAGTTGTTGAATTGTGTAGTATGGGAGGTTCTCCACAAGCCTAGATTTGGGTTTGGGAAGAGTTTGGGCACAAAAGGGTTTGTGGGCAAAGAACCCCAGTGAAGAGTTTTAGACCCATGATGGGGTTTAAAATCTAAAGAAGAAATTAAAAATAAATTTAACAAGAAAAATTAATTACTAAGTCGAAGTGGATAAAGCCCCTAAGTTCTAGAGGGTTCCTAAGAGGCTTAAGGAAGGCTATTTAAAGAAGCCTAAGGCTAGGCTAGAAGACATCAAGGGAGAGGAGTTCACTTGGTCGAGTTCGGCTGTTAGAGATGTAGCTCCAAGGAAGGTTGAGCTAGTATGTCGAGTAAGGTTGTTAGAGATGGCCTAGATATGATCCATCAAGGGCATGCGACCAAAAGGAGGAGCAAATCAAAGGTAGTCGTAGACCCTAGGATACTAGTTGAGTTAGGAATGAAGGAAGCCGAGTTTGTTTTATGTTCTATGCATGGTTGTTGGGTATAGATACCTGTGTAATAAGCTACGGTCTCAAAGTGAAGGCCAAGAACCTTGTGAGTGGAGGATTATAGGGCCATAAGGCCTAATCTCAGTCAATAAAGAAGTTTGCACACCTTGGTGGACCAATGCAGGAGTACAAGACCCTGCAGAAGGGATGTCTTGGCTTCAGGGGCTTAGACCTAGGTTCAAAGTTAGCTGTGCTAACCAAAAAAACCCTATATCACCAACCTTTTTAGCAACGACCTGCTTGCACAAATCGCAGTCTCACTCGAGGCGATAATGGGGGATGCTAGAACCAGGTTTCTGCATCCAGAGGACTATGTAGTGTGGTTGTAAGGTTTTTAACAGTTTAGGGCTTAATCTGACCTTTGCGAACTACTAACCTTATTCCTACGTCAGTAAAGGGTTTTCCTACTTAACAGATTTGTGAACTACGTGAAACTATTCTAGCATGTATTATTCAGCATATAAAACAATATCTGAACCTTTGCGATGCAATTGTAGAATTAATATATAAAACAAATCATAAACAAGCTCAAACATAGAACTTATGCAAACATACAAAGATACACAAATTTATCCTCAAATTTCTTCTTTATTAGTCAAGTCTTCTCAAACACAATCTTTCTGACCCAACGCACATAGCTGCAGGGGCCTGCGCACTCAGTTGCAGACTTACCAAGGTCTCTGCGCACATAGCTGTAGGAGCTTTCCCCTTTGCCTGACTACAAAAAGATCTTACAAACACAAACTCATGCTTTTACCCTTACAATACCATGATTCGCAAACCATGGGCAGAGCTCAAAATCCTCTAGATAATCCCATCCTTTTACAAAAGAAGGGGCTTTGACTCTTATAACCTTGCACTAATCATGCTCTGCTCCTCAAAATGTGGAGTCTTTACATGACTCGGACAAAACTTAGACCTAGGGGACCCCTACCCAACAGACTCCCAACACAAAGATGTGACTCATCCTCGAGACACTTAGCTAGTACGTCCTCGATCTTGGCTTTGAAGCCTCTGTATGCATTCTGTAATGGATGGAGTGTCGTTGTGCATTGGTTTGCGGCCTGTCGAACTTCGTCCACGAGCTTCTCTGTGGTTGACCCCTCTGTTGCTAGGCCGATTGTCCTCTGGGTTTGCTGCATGATCTTCAGTTTGCCCTATACTTCGTGGGAGAGATGGTGGGCCTCATCTACCCAAGGCTGTGTCCGCACAGAGATGATTTTTGCCTTTCTCCGCAGCTCATCGATTTGCCCTTGCAAAAGTGTGCCTTCCTGGAGATGGGCGAACCATTGCATAGGTGCTAAGGTCCGCGCCGTGGCTTTAATCTCATCAAATTGCAGTTGCTTATCTCTAATCTATGCTTCGATCTTTTGCACATGTGGTTCCTCTTGCAGCGAGGCCCACACTTCCATTGTATCTTCAAAAAGTTGGCTACAGTTCTTGATTACAGTCTCTATCTGTACCTTAGCAATTTTGATGGCAGCTTCGCGCTGCTCGCGAACTTTCGGTGGTGTTGTAGGCTGCAGCTTCATCTGAAACTCTGTAATTTGCATCTATAGTTCAAAGCGAACCCTGCCCATCTCATCCTTCGATTCTCTAACTCCTGCTGCTAGTTTCTGAATCTTTTCTACTGAAGCTGCCTCGGCTGGGATCTGGAGCTTTGGAAGCTCACTGCATGCTTTGGTTATGGCCTCTTCTAGCTGTTGGATGCGCGCAACTACATCCTCGCGATCCTGCATAAGTTTATTCTTTTCCTCGAACATCTATTGGTTGTTGATTTAACTTTGTTGATGAGCAATAAAGCTCGCTTCTCTTGTGTCTTGAGCTCATCTGTGACGCCCTGATGAAACTCGTGCAACATCCTAAGGGGGAGCGCCGCAAGATTTAGGCTCATGTTTTTCAATTTTTGTGCACTCTCCCTTTCCTCGGCAGCTTCGACGTGTAGTGATCCTTCTGAAAAATGGACGGCTCAGAGATCTGTAGTAAGCTTAGCTGTCGAAGGTACCATGCTCGCTTGCTTCGCGCTCGTCTAAACAACGTTTGTTTGAATCACGCTCATCTGAACCTACAATTATTTAAGGCCTTGTTGGACCTTTGTCAATACTGCCCTGTATTGATCCTTGATGCCCCCCCACATCTCTTCCATCGCAGCGCGGATGGTGTCGCCAATTTCATCAAAGTCCCCGTCCGTGAGGACTAAAGGATCCACGCTGGTGGATTTATCAGACTTTTGCTTCTTTTGTGCACCACCAATACTTAGATTCTTCCGCTTCTTTATTATGAACGGGGAATCAATGTCCTCCGTGTCCACATCAAGGTCTCCACCACCTTGTTCCGCTTCACCAATCTCCTGTTCTATTGTGGGCTTGGTAGTCTTTGCTTCGAGTTCAATGGTCCTTGTCGGAGGCACTTTCTCGGTATCCTTGTTGCTCGCTGATTTTTCGGCCTGCGCACTTGAAGCGGTCTTACTTGTGCCAACCTTCTCTGTCACCTTTACAGTTGTTGGGGTAAGCCAATTACTCAACCACTTATTGATGACCATCAAGATGTCATCTTCAGACACTAAGTATGGTAGCTCATGCCATACTTTCTCCAAATACTTCTTAGCGCGGATAGAGAAACTGTGAAAGTCCACTTTAAAATCAACAATGTTGCTATATTATTTAAATAATGCAGGTGACAACTGCGGCTTTTGGTTGATGATTGTGCGCAGGTCCATCTCAAAGAGAACCCAGAATATTTTGTTCTCCATAACCTGAGTCGGTTCCTTAGAGGCCCATAGTGAGGCAAACTTCGCAGCCTGACACACATCAGGTTCTACATTAGGGAACTGTGAATCCTTTGGTGTTTGCCAAACTACCAACGCGATTAAGAGTAACATGATGGTAAATTCCCTCCGCGGACAAAGTTGATCCCTCTAACCCAATGAGTGGGTCTAGCAACAAACTAAACAAACTAAAATATGCTTTCTGATCCGGATTTAAACAGGAATGCAACAAATTACAGAGATAACCATAAACACAGAGATGCAGTGGAGGTAATACTTCATTTCATTAATATAAGATACTGAAATATGCTTACAAACAAAAATGTAAATAAAACAGCTAGGGCAATGGTAGCTTATCTTTGAGAAGAGATGTGGCAGCTACATGCCTTTGAACTGTGTTACAATGAGGCTCGAAGGCCTATTTATTGTTTAGAAACAATGAAAAACCCTAAACATCCAAAAACCTAACCCTAGAAGATGAAACGTCACACGGTGGGCCCCATTTGGGTAAATTGGTACATCAACTTCCTGGGGTCGTAACTTTGGCATACGATCTCTGTTTGATGCGCACAATATCTCGTTAGAATGATCTATCTGACAACTACAACTTTGGGAAGAGCAACATCGGTCCATGGACCCATGTCGCTCCCAGTTTTTCCAAAAAATGTGGTTTAGGGCCTCAAAACGGCTTCCGAAGTTCAGGACCCGAAAAATTGCTAAAAATAGTAAACTGTGCTACAATTAAGGAAACTGAAAAGTTGAAAGAAACAATGGTGGGGGGCCAAGTGGA
>APFE031298085.1:33008-49248 GCA_000404065.3 Pinus taeda | reverse complement strand
GTACTAGACCACTATTGAGTCACATAAGGAGGAATCACCCAACCTCGAGTGGAAACAAAAGTGACTAGGTTTAACGACGTCGGGATCACGTCTCTGGCCTAGACCTCTAAATATGTTTCGTTAAATTCCAATGTTGCCTTAGTGTAAATTGAGTAGATTTTAACGTTTATCTTCAATTACGTTTTAGTTTTCAGGCCTTAGCAAGTGTAGTATCTCAAAATCTCCTAAATGCAAGCTATATGCCATAGTATATCATTTTATTCGATGAACGCTAACTATAAGAGAGTTGAGAGCTTTCACACAAACAAAATGATCAGAAAACAACCAACGATATCTCTAATGCAGCTAATGGAAATCAAAAATCTTTTCTTCAAAGTCACTAATCACTGATAACAACGAAAAGCTCTAATTCACATTAACTAATGAAAAGCAAAAGAGTTTTTTTTTTTTAATGTTAAGGGCAAGATGCACTAAACAAACTGAAAAACTAATGAAAAGAGAGCAATTTGAGAAATGATAACAAGAGAGCAAAAACAAGCAAATTTCACTCAATGCAAGCACAATCAGATCCCTAAATTGACAAAGCAATCCTTCAAAACCGAGAAAAATCCCAAAGACACAAATGAGCCATGTAATCTAGGCCCAAAGCGAAACAAGGCGGAATTCAAGTGAAAAAGAGGTAAGTCACTCAAACAACGCAATGAAATGATTAACAACCACTAAATGAGTGCAGGGGAGCAATCAGAAAGTCGACTGGACCAATAAAAGACCAAAAACTCCTAAGGAAGGCTCGACACACAAAGCCACTAGATGCCCTAGGGCTAAAAACGTGGAATCGACAGAAAATGGCAAACAACCAAAGGATGAAGGTTAAAACCAGTCAAACAGGACTCCAACACACTCAAGCAGTCAAGAAAATGTATCCAAAAACAAAGACCAAGCTCATAAGGCTTAAAATCAAGCAAACCTTAGCAATCCTCAGGCCTGGCGCAACTGTCAGGCTGAAACTAGCGCCTTCTAAGGATTGGCGCGAGTAATATATTGACAACTAGCGCCAATTGGTGCGACTGTTATGTGAAAAATCACGCCAGCCAAGTTTTCTGTGCCAAAATGAAAAATAAGCAATCCAAAACCAGACCAACGATAACCAGGCAAACCAAAAAGCAAAAATAGCAAAAGAACCCAGCCCAAAAGGCTGACCAAGCAAGCAAAAATCAAGAAACAACCGAAAAGGCAAGACAAGCTCCCCAGTGGAGTCGCCAAATTGTTGAAGAGGTAAATCCCCTCTGCGGACAGAGGCGATCCCTACTAGCCCAGTTCGAGTCTAGCAACAATCGTCAAATGCTATTGCGCAAGTTCCTATTTGCAAATTAACGAACCAGCGATGAAGGCCTACCTGTATTCCAACGCTATTGTTTGTAGGAGAGGTGGTGCTCTCGTTCCTCTGCTCCGACAGATCACAATCCTCTGATCTCCATGAATGGACACCTGCACATACAAGAAACAATACAAATGCAAGCATAAAATCTAGTATACGCAACTATATGTCAGTCAGAAAAGACATAACTCATCACCATCATAAATAATAACAAGAGTGGAACCATAACCAATAGTCGTTCATTAATAATCAATCAAAGGAGAGTACAACCAATGTTCTGATGCTGGATTCTCCTTTGGCGGGTAGTCAGCAGAACATGTCTCGCAAAGCCTGTCGGGAATAAGGACAAGCCTCTCTCTTTGGATCTTGGACAATTGTCTCCTTGCTTGGATTTGGCCTTAAGGGAATCAAGAAGGCTCTTGCAGCATGAAGCTCTTGGGAATTTGGGAATTCTGAAACTCTTGGAACTAGCTTGCAAAGGAAATGGGGCAAGCTTTTTATAAGATGGAGGAAGGGGAGTTGGATCATAACCAATAATTCATGGGATTGGCCATATCATCAAGGAAGCTTCCATGAGAGGTGGCAAACCACTTCCTCTCTATGGAAATCCGTAGCCAAACCACCCAACTCAAGATAGATAGCAGTCCAGGAATTTTTTAGGACGAAACTTCTGCCATTTATTTGTTAAAAAACACCTCTTAATATGGTTGGCGTGGGTGTGACTCTATGACAGAGTGCCAATTGGCGCGCCCTCTTTGGAGTTTTTGCCCCCTTGGCGTGAGGGCTGAACTATGGGACCGCGCCAATGGAAAGAGAGCTATTTTTAGGGTTTTTCAGCAGGAGATGTCTTCAGGGAAAACAAAGCTCATGTTCAGAGGAATGCAATGCAAGTGTTTTTAGGCCATGTCACTTCTCATAGGTCCCGAAATGAGTCCTCCAAGATACGGGAGAGGGGTAGGAGGGACGATGACAAATTGTTGTGTAACACTTTGCTTTCATTTAGTTTTGTCCTTTGCTTTTTATTTGTGTGTTTGTTTTTCACCCATAGGTTTAGCTCGCATGAAACCGTGTGTGCCTCTCGAGACGAGCAAGGTAAAGTACAAGAGGACTTGTACAATTGTCAACACTTGGTTATCTGTTGTCCTCTCTCTTTATGACAAGCTTGTTGTCTTCAGTCGATGATACCCTGATGGAAAATATGTTCTGTTCAAAGTGAGTCTTGGTGAAAACACAACGCTTGTGCTTTAACTAGTACCATCTACTCTAATCGGTTGTTTTGCGTTAACCCTTGTCAGCTTAGTCAAGTAGAGTAAGGTAAGTCTAATGTAAAACAGTAAGTAGGTCCATACTTTTCAAAAGGGATTTGATTCTCTGCATGCAAGCATTTCCCTTAGTGTGTTAATAATACTTGTATGGTTGATAATTAACACTTTCAAAACCATATTCTTATTGCATCTCTATGGGTATACCCTCTTTCAATAAGGGGAATTGGTTGACATTCTAACCATATCCACACTGCAGACATTAGAAACTAAATGTTACAGACAAACTAAACCTATTACTGTTGTTATCAAGCAGGTTGCTACAAAAGATCTTTGCCATATCAAAAGAGAGCATAATGTGGAAACCAAATTGTAGGAAAAGGATGGAACATTAATTGAGGTTCATGTGGTTATAAATAGGGTAAATAGAATAGGTTATATTGTTACTTCCCTTGCATGCATCAGACACAACACTACTCAAATGTTGGATGGGATTTTCTATAATTAAATGAGTAGAAACAATGTATTCATTTGGCTTCCATATTGTTAAGAGTCTATTAGATCCTTGGTTTTTATTCAGAATCCAGATTGTTGATGTTCTAGTGTGCATTGGTTGCTACATCCTCTTAGCATCATATTTCCACTAAGGAGGAAAGATATATTTTAACCTTGGTATGGTTGTATATGTAACTGCCTCCTCCCACATTTACCCTCTTTCACCGGCTTGCCCGGGGTAAACATGAGCTAAGGTTCACTATGATAAGACTCAACCTCCTATATCACCTTAAGGAAATGGAGTCCACAACTTAAAACCTTACTGACTTCCCTCAAGTGATACATGACCTCCAGGAGCAACTCAACCCCTCTAGGTGTCCAACCCTTGAGGTAACTCTCTTTCACCGACCTAGAGCCCCAAACACTCCCTTTCCAAGGCATGCAAGTGATTGTAGCCCTCTAGTCGCACTGATGAGCCTGCCTTCATGCGACTGTAGACTTTTCTAGTCAGTTCTATGCCAATGACCCCGAATTCTGAGACACTTTTTCAGGGCCGGGACTCAGGCCACTACCCAGAACTAAGTGAAACTTCTAGAAATGATAAAAGACATACAAACAAAGTTTATGAACCAAAACTTGAACCAGGACTTGGCGTGACCTCTCCCAACCGGGACTGACATTTAGGTAAACATTGGTGAACATGCAACTTACAAGTCATGAATTCAAATATGAAATAATGATCTACAAACTTATATGAGGATAAACAAGAAGGAATAATGTCTTCTCACAATAGTTGTTTGTTGTAGCGACTACAACATCCTTCTAAATTTTTTTCCTTCAATTTGTTTCGAAGACTCCCTCCTGAAATCATCGCAGCTATCCTGCACTGATGAGGTACTTGTGTTTATTTGATTTCATCTGTCATTTAACAGCTTTTGTTCAACTCACTTCTCTAGTTGGTCAACCACAGGCACACCCAGCACTTGGTTCACATCCGGTCAACCAGCTGTTGGGAACCACTGTGCCATCCTGAAGGGCAACTTGTCTTCCCCTCAGGAATTGCATAGAGTAGCCCAGCAGTTGCCCTGCACTCATAAATTGTGTAGAGTAGGTTAGCTAGCCTTGCTCTGGAAATTGCATACAGCAGTCTAGCCGACACTGCTCTCCAGAAATGCTTAGTTTTAACTAGTTGCACTACTCTCGAAAATTGTGCAGAGAAGCCCAGGCAAGTTGCAGTGTTCTTCAGAAATCTGCAAAACTAGCCATCTTCACTTCTCTCCAGAAATGTGTAGAGCAACCCAGCCTCATTGCTCTGGAAAATTTCATAGAGCTAGCCAGCCAGCCAAGGCCACTTAGCCAAAAACAACACAAAAGCATTCCCTCAATGGTTGTCTATCACATGTGCCGATAGTGTGCCCAGTTCCCTCGAGAACTACACAATCCTTCCTTGCATGCTGGGCATCTTCTCCCAAAAAAAGCAAAAGGCAGAAAAAGTGAAAATACATCCCTAGATTTTAGGGATCTATTTTTAGCAGTGGGAGTTACATGCAAAGTCAATTTTAGAAACTCCCCGCCAAGTGTCGCTTTTTCCTAGATTTGTGGCATGCGCGTCATAAACCCTAATTTCAAAATATCTATTTAAACAATGCTCAGAGTTCATTCTTCACATTCGATCTTGGAGCTCTAGCATTCTCGAGGCATCTAGGAACCTTCATCACAATCGACGTAGCTTTTCCGGGTAAGTTTTTTTTTCATGCCTTTTGTCGCTTTTTTGTCGCTTTTTAGTTTTCAGCTTGTATGAGTGTTGTTTCCTTGGTTTTATTGAACGACCATTGGTGTTTCAATGTGCTTTAGCTTATAGAAGTGTTGTTTCAAGTTTTGAATTTCCTTTCCTTAGTATTACACGCATAACACTATTTTTGCACTCATAGTCGTCATTGTGGCGACTCGCTTCATGAGGTTCTTGGTGTTGTCATGTGACTGATTTATGAACTTGCCTAAATTTCATGCACGTCGAATTACTCAGATCTTCACCATATTTGCACACACACTCAGTCCTTCGCGTTTTTAGGTTTCCATTGAGCATATCTAGGCATATCTAGGTTGTCTTGGCCCATATCTTGTCTCTCCCAGCATGCTTTGTGCATTCCTGGCAGTCAAGGATCTGCCTTGCCTCTAGGAATTGTGCAAAGGATGCCCATAATGGGCCCTAGCTTTTCTCTATGCAATCCTGGGAGGCAGTGCCCAGTCCTGCCCACTGGAACTGCGTAATGCACAGATCCAACCAGCAACCCAACCTGATTGTTCTGTGCATTGCACAGTTTCAGTCAATAGTCAACCTCACTAGATTGCGCAGTTCCACTCAGCATTTAGCCTCACTAGCAGCTGAGACTACATAATCTGCAGTTCTTGATGATAGTCTCCCAACTTCCCGGGGTCAATGTTTTGCAATCTTTCCCAACAGTCACTAGTTTGTTGCCCGAATATTTCTCGAGTTGCTTGAAGTTTTTAGCTGACATTGTCTTTTCGTGAGTGTCTTCTCTGTCTCCAAGTACCATAGGTTTTTGAGCATCTTCTCAGTAGTACATGTATCATCGCCTCCAAGAGATTTTGATCAAAAGACACAGTTGAAAGTAATACGAGGGATGTGGTTGAACATGGGCCTATTAGCTTGCTTTGTGTACACAGACACACACATGTTCATTGAGAAGGACATCAAGATCACATGGCAAGACATCAATACTATTTTATCAGGCTGCTTTGAGGAGAATCTGGAGGACAGGTAGGTCTATGTCAGTGTTCATACGTCAAGATTTTACAAGGTTGCATGCAGGCTTCCCATGTTCCCATGCACAGATGTGATCCATGGGATTGTCTCACACACTAATATTAAGACGATGATACTGAGTAGTGTGAGTGGAGCAAAGCTTACTTCCTTTAGGATGGAATATTATCAGCAGATGTATCATTTGTCACTACTAGCGAGTAGGATGGATCTACCGTTCTACACTCCCAAGAATAGCACAAATATAAGAGACATCTTGAAGCGTTGGGTAAGGAAGCCAACAAAGTTCAACAGGTTACCCAACCAGATATATAGGAAGAAGACACTTAGAAAGGCATACCAATTTTTCGTCATCTTCGCATGTCGTTTGTATGGCCAAGGGAGTACGAAGACCTTCTTGCAAAGTTGGTTTGCTATGTTGGATCAGCTGGCAAGTGAAGGAAAACCATTCAACTGGTCTGACATGTTGGCTCTCCAGTTTAAAGTGCATCTATCCAATGCCCGAAGTCCACCCAAGGATCAACAAGAAAGATTCTTCATGTTTCCCTACCTGCTCGATGCAATCTGTGCTCGTCAACGTTTTCCTGGCATGGGTTGGGCATGGACACCTTCAGAGAATGTTGTGAACGTATATTGCAAGTTGCTCTCAGACTGCAACTACCGAGGAGTCATGGCTAGAATATCTGACTATTTCATCACCCCTCTATACACGGTGATCTTTGAGCAAGATTTGCCTTGCATGTCCCAAGCAGTAATGGAGGCGTTGTTGAACATTGCAGATTGGTACGCCTCACCTGATGACACCTTCATCAGGATGTACAACGTGGAGAAAGCTCTACATGTGTTGTCAAGGTTTGCCACAGACAAGTTGGTCATGCAGGAGGTTGCATACCACATCTTGACAGGTTTATTAGTTGGATTGCACAGGAAGAAGAAGGCACTGTGGCCTACGCTTCCTATGTGAATTGGGTTGTATGCGATCGGGATTTTGAAAGAAGCAAATGTCAAGGTCCAAGACTTCAAGAAGTTTAAGTTCGGCACCAAGAGTTTCAATCCTTGTGACCCACATGGATTTTGCAGGGACCACTATGTGAGAGTGTACTATTCTTGGATCCATGGGGCGTATCATTGGCTAGAGGAAGACCCATGGAGATATTGTTATAACTCCTCTAGGCTCAATGAACTAATCAACATGGCAGTTGAGTGGCTAGAAACACCACAGGGAGTGGTAAAAATATTAGCAGCAAGCATCAAACCTATGTAAGATAAAGGCAAGAGGAAGATTTTCGAAAGCACAAAGATGGAGCAAAGCTACAAGTTTAAGGAAGACCCATTTGTGGAGAAAGTAGCTTTGGAGATAGATGAAAAGAGGAAACAACATGATAGGAGGATAGCACAAAGAAAGAGGGAGAATCAAATACTGGAAGAAGAAGAAAGGAAGTTGCAAGAAGTACAATAGAAGATTAAAGAAGAACAAGGGCTATGCAGAAGAGAGAAGGAAGTGCAGCATGAACATCAACAACAATAGGAACAGGGAGAAGTGCAAGGCACACAGACAACGCAAATTGTGTCGATACAAGTTGAAGACTCTGCACTAGGAGCATATGAGGAACAAGGTGAGCAGTCAAAGGAACAAGAACTTGCTCTCCAAGATGAACTGATAGTAGAATAGATGGACATGGAGATGGAGCAATCGAAACAGGATCAGGAGACTGACCTCATGCCAAAAGCAACCAAGGTCACTCCACAGGCTTCACCAGCTCCAACAGTAGAGCAAATCCCAAATGATAAAGGGGATACTATTCTCCTTTAGGACAATCCAGGAGAAGATGTACACAACATAACCTTTGATGAGTCACAACACAAAGTTGTACAAGCACGTAGAGTGCACATCCCGGATGAACATGCATCACTTGTGCACTTTGAAGAATAGATAATTGTTTCATATGTATGGAGACATCCAGCCACCTTGGTCGATGCTACAAAGGCTTATGTCGAAGCCATGAACTTGAGTGTTATGTTCTTGATAGCAGAAAACAAGCACATGGATAATGAGTTGCAAGTAGCCAGGTAGAGAGAGGAACAATCAACATGATCCATCAAAGCAGAGATGAAGAAATCCATACTTGCTAAAGTATCGACTCTCGAGACAGTCATGTGGATATTGTATGACAGGTTTGTCGCCATGCACAAGGCAGTTGTCCATCTACATGGTCATCAACATCACTACACCAAGATAGCACAAGCACTCATAGTTATACATGTCGTAGTTGATTATGTATAGACATGGATAATGAGGTAGAAGGGAGCCCTACATAAGATGATGAAGCCACGTGTAGAGTTGGACAAAGCACACATCTAGAGTCAGATCCGGAACTATGAGGAACTCTCGCGACTCTTCACTAGTGTTGAGGCTTCGTATGCACAATTGTATAGGAGTGTGGATGTCATGGTGAGAAAGTATGGCACCCTGTCAATTGATACACTCACCGAGGCCAAAAAGAAGAAACAAGTCAGACTGGAGCTCGATGCATACTTTGATCAATTGATGCTCATGGCCACCATCGCAGATTTGCAAGTTAGTGCAAATAACATGTAGATGTAGATGTACATGCTGCATCGAGGAACCTTCGGAGTAGCTTTTCTGGGTAAGTTTTACTTTTCATGCCTTTTGTTGCTTTTTAGATTTCAGCTTGTATGCGTGTTGTTTCCTTGGGTTTATTGAACGACCACTAGTGTTTCAATGTGTCTTAGCTTGTAGAAGTGTTGTTTCAAGTTTTTCATTACCTTTCCTTAGTGTCACATGCATAGCATTGTCCTTGCACTCATAGTCGTCGTTGCGATGACTCGCTTCATGAGGTTCTTGGTTTTGTCGTCTGACTGATTTCTACACTTGCTTGAATTTCATGCATGTATATTCACTTAGATCTGCACCAACTTTGTACACACACTCAGTCCTTCGCGTTTTCAGGTTTCCATTGAGAAGATCTGGGCATATCTGGGTTGTCTTGGCCCAGATCTTGTCTCTCCCACCATGCCCTACCCATTCCTGGTAGTCAAGGCTCTACCTTGCCTCCATGAATTGCCCAGAGGATGCCCACAATGGCCCCTAATTGTTCTCTACGCAATCGTGGGAGGCAGTGCCCAGTCCTGCCCACTAGAACTACACAATGTGCAATTCTAACCAACAAACCAACCTGACTATTCTGTGAATTGCGCAATTCTGTCAGCAGTTAGCCTCACTAGATTGCATAGTTCAAGTCAACATTCAGCCTCACTATCATCTAAGACTATACAATGCACATTTCCAGCTGATAGTCCCCCAGCTTCCTGGAGTCAATGTTGTGCAATCTTGCCCAGCTGTCACCAGTGTGTTACCTGAATGTTTCTCGAGCTGCTTGATGTTTTTAGCTTACATTGTCTCACCATGAGTGTCTTCTCTGTCTCCAGGTAGCACAGGTTTTTGAGCATCTTCTCAGTAGTACAGGTATTCAGGCCTCCAAGAGAGTTGTATCAAAAGACACAGTTGAAAGCAGTATAAGGGATGTGGTTGAACAAGGGTCTAGGAGACAAGAGACATCTTGAAGCATTGGGTAAAGGAGCTAACAAAGTTTAGGACGACACATAACCAGATATATAGGATGAAGACACTCAAGAAGGAATACCAATTCTTCGTCATCTTCGCATGTCGTTTGTATGCCCAAGGGAGTATGGAGACCTTCTCGCAAAGTTGGGTTGCTATGTTGGATCAACTGGAAAGTGAAGGAAAATTGTTCATTCGGTCTGACATGTTGCCTCTCTAGTTGAAAGTGCATGTATCCAATTCCCAGATTTCACCCAAGGATTAGCAAGCAAGATTCTTCATGTCTGCCTACGTGCTCGATGCAATCTATGCCCGTCAATAGTTTCCTGGCATTGGTTGGGCATGGACACCTTCAGTGAATGTTGTGAACGCATATTGCAAGTTGCTCTCAGACTGCATCTACTGAGGAGTCATGGCTAGAATATCTGACCATTTCATCGCCCCTCTGTACATGATGATCTTTGAAGAAGATCCTCCTTGCATGTCCCAAGCAGCAATGGAGGTGTTGTTGAACATTACAGATTGGTACGCCTCACCCGATGGCACCTTCATCAGGATGTACAACGTGGAGAAAGCTCTACATGCATTGTCAAGGTTTGCCATGGACAAGTTGGTCATGCAGGAGGTTGCATACCACATCTTAATTGGGTTATCAACTGGATTGCACAGGAAGAAGAAGGCACCATGGCCTATGTTTCCTATACAAATTGGGTTGTACGTGATCAGGAGTTTAAAAGAAGTAGATGTAGAATCGACAAAAGTCCAAACACATAACTATGCAACAATTATAATATTCCCTCTAATATCATAGAATCAGAGGAGAATCTTACTCGATTTTCCTTCCCATATAAACGATGTTCACAGAAGTCAAAATGCAAAGAGTAATTAGACATATCTTCTACCGTACCTTTAATGTGTACTACTCGAAGGTTGTTCTCTTCGATATATCCCATTTTTTTATGCCACAACATAGTCTTTTCTCCAAACGCTACAAGAGTTTTTCCTTCTTTTGCTCCACTCTCAGGAATAATGGACATGTTGCACCCATCACTAACAATGCTTCCCAACAACTTTTACAAAGTTCCAATTTGATCTTCCCTTAAAAATACCTTTTCTCATTGAACCATCATGTGTCCTTTTCAAACATTGTTTTTACTCCCGCATTGCTCATATTTCTCACAAAAATCAAATATCTAGCTAATCCTAGGATTTTCAAAACATTAGGGAGTGTTCTAATGACTTTTTCCTTTTCCTATGATTCTAGCTATTGAGTCATCTCCTAAGAAAAAAATCACCACCATCGAAACTTTAATATTTGCAAAACCAATCCCTGTGAGGAGTCATATGAAAGTTTGTGCCCAAGTCGATCTTCCATGCCTCATGATTTATGTGTGTACTTGAAGAAGCCAAGAACACATCCCCTCCTTCATCTAAGGATGTTTTTGCTTCTACATAAGGAGCATATTGATATCCCTTCCCTTTCTCAGGAATTTTAGGTCTTTAATATTTCATGTAATGCCATTCTTTTGCACAATCCCCAAAATACCTTTGTGAAATTTCCAGGAGATTTAGATCTTCATTTATATTTATATCACCCACTCAAGGACTTATTTTTATTTCTATTCTAGGAGAATCCTATTACAGACAAGGCATCTTTGTTTTGGATTTTCATGATTTTTCATCTCATCTCGTTTGATAGCAAGGATGGGACCATTTCATTGAGATTTAAAGTAGTTGCATTACTACTTATGGCAAAAACCATACTATCCCACGAGTCTGGTAGAGAACATAACAAACTGATGCACATATGAAATCTTAATATCAACTGATAATAGCTAACTTACCACAGTATTGAAGGAATTGATATGCTCAATTGCTAAGTCTCCATCCTTCATCCTTAAGTTATACAGTTTATTCAGCATGAACAATTTGTTCACCAAGGACTTAGATTGATATAAAGCCCCTAAGTTTTCCTAAAAAACCTTAGCTATAAATTCCCTTGAAATATTCAATAATATTAAATTTGAAAGACACAATTGTATCTTTCTCTATGTTTTTCAATCCAATTTCGTCCAGTATTCTTTTGACATCCATGTTGGTACAACACCTAGATCCATAATGATCCACTAATCTCTCTCCACCAACAAATCTTCCCTTTTGAGCTTCCACAACTCAAAACAATGCTCATTAAATTTCTTGATCTTTATCTTCAAACTACTCATAATTTAATTTTCATCACAAGAATCACTTTTGCATATCTCTCACTATAACAGGGCCTACCATAGGCCCGAGCCAAACCGCTTACCCATAAAGGCATCCCCTTGAAGCTAAAATTTCTTTGATTCCAAATGAAAGTCTTAATCCTATACAATTAGTTGTTGTAAATAGATTCTTAATTAAAAAAGAATAGATGCAATGGCAAACACACACATTAACATAGATATTTTATCCTACAAACCCAAAACTAGGAAAACCAACAATTTTTTTCTATTTATATGTCTCTATATGTATTATAATACAACATATATCCCCCAATAATTATGAACCACTGATCCATTTTCCCTGGATTAAAATAAATTTTCCATAGTTCCTTAATTGAAATGACAAAACCATTGGAAAAACCACCATGCACCATAAAACCGATTTTAGTAAAAAACCACGTGCAAAACACTGCAAAAAACTACCCATTTTTTTTAGGGGAATTGTCCATGAACCTTTGTTATAGACTGTTGGACACCTAATCCTCAATGGGTTAGTGTGGAAGCCGTATGGACAAAAGGAGTCCAAGAGACCTTGGGATGTGAAACCCAACGGTCACCACTTGTACTATAAATGTATATCTCTTGTTAATAAAAATTGTACTCCCCTGATTATCTTTCATATTGTCCTTGCTGCCCATGTGTGTTTAACATGGTATTAGAGCAGACGTATTCTTGCCCTGCATAATTAATTTGAAACATTCGTTTTTGGCCTTCCTGTGCAGTTTATTTCTGCCATGAAATTCATGAATATTTTCTCATGAATATTTATTCAGCTAAATTTTAGTTGCACCCTGTTAATACCGCTGCTGGTCTCTGCTCCTCCATATATAATTAGCTGCTCCTAGTACTGCATGCGCTACCTCCTGAGAATTTTCTGCCTGAAATCCACTGGTTGCTGACTGACATCTCTGACCCCTGTCTGCCATATTCCTTTTATAAGAACCTGCGTTCTATCTACTGTACCTGCGCTCTCATTCTCTGCCATATTCCTTACCTGCGCTCTCAGAAAAGGAACGATATGCGTTGATGGATTATGAGGATTTTAAATATATGAATGATGATGTTCATGTCCGAGTGGAAGTTGCCATTGTTGAGGTTGGACAAATCCTGCTTCTTCTCGTTATTCTCCATCTACAGACACCTACAAGCTCGATTTTGGTCGGCTTAAAGACCAAATCCCACTGTAGAGTTTGATTTCTTTTCTCGGGTTGAGCAATCCAATCCTGTGAAATGGTAGATTGAGCATTCGAATCTCATGAAATTGTAGACTGCGTTGATAATTTAGGTTCCTGAGGCTAAATGCGGTTTCTTCACGAGAAAAGGATTTGATTTAGCTATGATTTGTTCGTTTTGGTCATGGAGTTTGATTATTGAGGGTGTTCTTGTTTGGATAAGGAATTCCTTTACTGCAGTTCGTGGATTTTTAGTGTCGTGCAGTTCAAATATTGGTATTTCTTGGTAGGCGGATTTGTCCGAGGTCCGGTTTCCATTAAGCTTTAGAGTTTTTGGAATGGTAATGTTGCATGTGAGGGGAATTCCTTCTTATTCTATCTACTTTCCCTGTTATTAAGGTTTTGTTCAAGGTCGAATCCAAACCATGTGATGCTAGAACCCTTCTGAATTGATTTTGTTTCACTTTGTACGTATAAGTTTGTGAAACAGTAATGTCGATGATATAAATTTGCAAAGGAGTGCAAATTGTTCTCCCTGCTGCACGTAATGAATTTGAAAATCCTATAAAAGATCTTACTGTCGGTGATAAATTCTTTGCTCTTGTGGTTTCTTGCTGGTGATAAATACTCTTCTCATAGCATCCGTGGTATTGAATGGTATCAACATTTTATGCAAATGGTATTGAATGGTATCTCTGCGTAGTACTGAATGGTATCAACATTTTATGCAAATGGTAATGGTCCAGAGTTCTAATTTTTTACAAGAAATCGTTCCAATGCCCCTTGCATTATACGGTATTTTACTGTTCCATTGAGTGCCAACCTTGTTTTCAAATCATGGTTGATAAGAGATGATGATGCATAAAGTTGTTGTGAAAACTGTGTTAGTCTTTTAGGGAATGACTTGACATTACCTTCCATAATACCATCTTCTTCCGCAGCAAAGCGACCGCTACCCATCTGCGTCTTAGTCATGGGCCCCGTGGGTCTTGAGGTATGACAAACCATCACAGGCATGTGCATAATAATGCTGTTATTGGTCGATATCGAATAGAATGTGGGGTCATAGCTGTGTGATTAAGAACAACAATATATAAGCGTGCCTCAGACCTGTTCTTGAAGTCAAATCGATTGAATCCATTCTTGTCTGACATTCACAATAATCTATGCGAAGGTAATCAGTTTAATAATTCGATTTCTGTATACAGTGAATTGACATTTGGAATTGCAGAGGAGGAACATAAGTTAACAAGTCTGGAAAAGTTATTAAACGAAGGCGCTGAAAGATTACAATCTGGCAAAGTCTCAACAACAGTATTGCAGTAGTCGTATAAGGTTAACTGTAATGTTAATGACAAGGTATGAAATTCTGGCATTCAATTTTAAGAGCTGGTAAGAAGAATGGGAAGAGTGCACTTATATATTTGATATTGGTTCATTTAAATAATGTTAAAATTAAATGATGGGGCATTGTCTCATTGACTTCTGAGTATATGAAATCAGATACTGAAACCCATATATAAATGATTGTGGAAATGATTCAAGAAGAAGATTTTAGGCTTAAAACCAGAATTAAAAGAGCTATTGTATTGAGGTTTGGTTGAGACAAAACTTTGTGCAATTTAATGTGAAATGGAAACCATATAGATAATGGCCCAAAGTGAGTGAAATGGCAAGCTTTTGATTGAATCCAACATACGTGAATGTAATTGTGGTAATGGATCTGAATTATGAGAGCATTCGAAGTTGATGGGATTGATAGTTAAAATATGAATGAGGATGAAGGAAACTTCACATACAGTGATTGATTTTTATTGAGTTTTCATGAACCATGAAATATGTGAACAGGTGTTTGACAAGCTTCCGCATGCAAATGAAAAAATGTGAATTTGCCAGGAATTGAAAGGTAAGCTTCCACATATTAATTGAGATTGTTAGTGGTAGAAATTTGCCAGACATTGAGGTACTGATTGAGCATAGGCCGAGATGCATGTTCATATGCATGTGCTACTATGAAACCCTTGAAATTGCAATGTTGACTTGGTTTATATATCTGCATTGTTCCACATAAGATTATGAGATTATGTACAATTCTTTCTCTGGGAATCTGTAATCCCACAATTGTAGCTGTTTCACATGTTATCATGAATGGTTACAGTCGCTATTGAACTTGACTATTCTTTTCCACTGGTCGAGAAAGTGAAGGAGTATTTGAAGGATTCAAGCAAGTTTGCAGTTGCTGCTACCCCAGTGTGGTTTTGTATTTAAAATTCATTATAGTGCATTAATTCCTTGCTTCAACTGCTGCATAAAGAGTTTGGTGGGCTGATTGTAATCTTTTATGGAGAAAAGTTTTGACGGTTGTTTTGTCAGAGCATCATGCTAGTCATGAGTAAACTCTTATTTTCATGTAATGGATTGTAATCGGTGCTTGCTGGTTGAACTCTGATCATTTGCTGCACATGTATAAAGGATATCATTGTGTACTATGAGTAGGTATTACTTTTCTGCTCTGAGTAGTAGTTGTAAGGTGTAAATCTGACAAAGAAAAAAAAAATAAAAAAAAAATGGCTAGAATCAGTGAAGTATTAGAGTTCCTCAAAACTTTAATGTCGTCTACTACTCATGATACATTAAAAGTCAACAAAGTTTCTCTCAGAGATATTCAGGTATGTCTACAAAATGCACAGGAAAAGATAGATTTTTTACAACTTGAATCACAACTACAACAAGAAGAGCTACATCAAAATAGACATCATTCTGAACTTGTTTTTGTTCAGAACATTGAGACAACCACCCATCAACAGCAAGTCAATAATGTTACCATTCATTCAAATAAAGTAGTAGTTGTACATGCAGATGCAGAAACTCAGTCTGCACTTCCCAAGCCCATCATCAAACCTTGGGAACAACTTGTCCACAATAAGCACAAAACTGGTCTTGGATATGACAAGGGCTTGTCCTTTCATATTCTAGACCACTCCAAGCCCATTCAGTTTCAAAGTGCGGGATTCATTCATGACAGTTCACCTGCTCCTCATGACACTTCAGCTCCAGCTGTTCCAGATTCTATTCCTCTTCCACCACCACAACAACAACAACAGATCGTGAAATTCCAACATTGTGACCGAGTTGGCCATCTGAAAGATCACTGTTTTGATCTTCATCCATGTAAGCACTGTCATAAAACCAATCATTCTTCACAGAGATGCTTCAGAAACAAACATCCTACAAGAACAAAGATTCATCTTGGATGGATCGCTTCTTGGCAATGGGCATCAACAACCAAGAAGATATTCCAAAC
>APFE031298085.1:0-29964 GCA_000404065.3 Pinus taeda | reverse complement strand
GGGGGGGGGGGGAGCCCGAAAAGAGTATATTATTAGAGTATTGGACTATCGAGCCTTGAGTGTGGGGTGTTACCAACAAATATCAAACACAAGTTCCTAACACTTCAAATCTGATTTTCCAATAGTTAACATAACCCATTTTCCATTAATGGATTGTGTATCAACCATCAATTATTAGCTTGTCATATATTGGTGAAAAAGTATTATAACTTAAGGATTTCACCTTTAACCTTGGAGAATGGACATAATGGAGTAATTGGAAAATTCAAAGATCAAAGTGATTTATCCATATCCCCTAGTCACATGGTCAATGGGGATGTGATCAGAAACCTAGTTGGAAGGGGCTATCAAGCCTTTGAACATCGAGGGTTGGCCTTTTGGACATGAATTATTTGGAGAATGTGACAAAATATATTGGGCGAAAATACCTTGATGCAAAAATAACTCACATTGCCTATCTCTTAATGGGAAGTTAGGGAGTTGTCAATTAGCAAGACCAAGTGTTGTGTATTGGGATTTTGGAGGTTATGTGTCGAGTGATCAATACCAAGTCATTGAGATTTCCTCCTAATAGTAATGACACTTGATAAAGGGTTAGATGTGGCAAGTTAGTGCGATAGGCTTAGCGATGTGGCATGTTGACATGGAGTTGACATGGCATGTCCATGTGATAGGTGGCATGTCATGGTGATTTGGAATGAAATGTTCCCTTGATGACATGGCATGCTAACATGGTGTTGATGTGGCAAGTCCACATGGTAGGATGATTGGCAAGATGACATGGTTCATAGGGTGTAGTGGTGCTGAGGTGGCATCCAAGTGGTAGTTGAGGCGGAGGTGACATGGATATTGAAGGTTAAGATGTTAGGTTTTAGTTGTTGGGTGACACTGAATCCCTAGGAGTCCCTGGCACTAATGGATCTTGACAGCCTCGTCGATCCATAGGAATATATTCATTAGTTCTAGTTTGTCTATTAGGCTAGGGAAGTGTTGTGAGCAGAGTTTCCCCATGTAGTTCCATAGCGTTGGTGGACTGGTGAACTAAGAGATGGAACATAAGTTAACATAGGAGTGAAGTTGTGGCATTAGACGAGACATCAATCATCTATTAAAATTTGGCTTATCAAGAAGTGTAGACTTCATATCGACTTTATCCCCTCAATATTAATAGAAGTTGAAATCCAATATGGAGTCCACACTTCCTGATATCCCAAATTTCAACAAATGGATGATGACTCGTCTAATGCCATGACCTCACTGCTTTGTTAGCTGATTTCAAATACCAAAGAGTGGTGTTACTATTAATTGATGACAATGTAGTGAAGGTTAGTATTTTATAATTTCAGGCATTGAGAGGTTGGAACGAGACTGTTGAGATTTTCCTCTTGAAACTGTCGAACTTGATAGAAACCTTGACATGGCATACCAACTGATATGATTTAGGTTTCCATGTGCTATTGGATGAAGGGATGCCACTTGTATACAATGTGGAAGTGATAGGGAGTCTAGGTAGAACTTAGAGGAAAATATTCAAGTGGGCACAACTTTGGATCCAAAGATTTATTTTGGATGAATTTTATATCATTGAAAAGCTCTTAATGAGTAGAAAATGATGGTGGTTTTACAAATGTGTTTTGTGATGATTCAAGGAGAAGAAACTTTGATAAACGCACTTCCTTAAGTTAACCTAGGATGTTGGGTCTAGTTACCCCACATCCTTAATGAGGCATTTATGGGGTTAGGTATTTTACAATCAAGTAGGAAAATGACACTTCCTTGTATAAATGTAAATATGTACATATCAATATTATGTGCAAGAAGCACACAAATTAAAAGAATATTTCATCTACCATAGAACCAAAATCTATGTTTCACATGATTTAGGGGGCATATTTGATAAATGGTTGCAAGGGCACCACCACACCAATTGAATACAAAGAATAAAAGAGAAATCATAGTTTACAAAGAAATGTATGTGTTTTTTCGGAAAGGGAATCAAATTGGTTCTCATCTTCTATCTAACTTGATAGAATTTTTTTTAAACAATTTGATTTACGTATAACAAAGCAAAATAACTATATAATTCAATAATACAAAATAATTCTCTTAGTCAACACCCCATCTACGGAGACCATATAAAAAAATAATGTTAACAAGGGAATGAGAACTCTACTAAAAAGGCTAAAAATAGTTAATGAGTAAGTACATAAATAATTATGAAGGCTTGTTTAACCTACTAGAATAATCATTCCATTGTGAAGAAAGAATTTGTAATGTGTCAATTTCTTTGTATAATTTTATGGAGCAACGACCAATACAACATCCCTACAAATTGATTTTGGACTCTTTTGTAGATTACCCTACAAATTTATTATCGACATTGAAGAAGTGTTAGATGCTAGATTGGCTAAAATATATTATTACTTAGTCACTATAAAAAAATAATGGAAGATACAAATATCAACATATGATTTCGATTTCAATTGAAATCACCTTAGATCTATGAAGGTGATTAGCAAGCTCAATTGTGTCATCATTTGAAATACCTATGTATGATGTTAGAGATAAGTTTCTATCAATGTTCATTAACAATAAGTTTATAAGAAGAGGTTGAGAGAAGACATGACTCAATGGAGTTAAAAGGTATTTTTTATATTGATTTGACTCTATGCTAGTGGTTCCTTGACTAGTGATATAACTTGAAATCCTTAATGTATTGTAATTCCACTTATTGTAATAGATATTGTGTGACAGTTAACAAAGAGAGATAACACTACCGATAACAAGAAACTTTATAAAAACATATTCATAACGCCTCATAATTCCATTTATTTAATATTAAATTTCAAACACGTTGAAAAAATAAAAGTAAATAATCTCAATAATGTAGGAATGCAACTAACCATCCAATTGACATGCACAAGGCAACAATTTTGATAAAAATTAAAAGGTGGTCAAAGAAAATAAACCCATCATAAGAGGCTTGTGATAGAACTGAAAGCTATGCTTATATCAATATAATACCTATGATGCTTCTTGTACTAAAATGACAATAATTACATAGAATCCAACTATACATTGGTATTATATTTAACAAAAAAATGGATATTCCTGGAAAAATGTTGGAAATAATACTGGGGGGGGGTGAATCAGTATTAGCAAATCAAACACTTTTTCATTTTCATACTCAGATACATATACGCTACTTCAGTTAAGGGAACCCGCGTGTACACGCAACTTTGTTTAATGCAACTAGCGTATATCCAGTAAACTTATGATTCAGTTAATCCATCATATATTGATCTTTAATTAGTGCATCAGAACTTCATTAACCATATAACCAGTAAACAGGTGCAATAAAATAGAACAGATCATCACATATAAGAAACACACATGAACACCATGATATAAGGTGGAAACCCAATGTGGGACAAAAACCACCTGCTGTTGTTTTCTTTAATATAAGAAAAAACCTGTTTACAATCTTGTACTGGCGTAGATTCATACTAGTACGTAGGCACCCACTTGCGGAAGGATACTACCTTCTCTCATTCTCCAGCTTCTACTGGAAGGGAGCTCCAACCCCCTGGCTCTTGTACTAGCCGATATATTTACTAGTACGTAGGCGCCAACCTACAGAAGGCTACAACCCTCTCTTTTCTTCCAGGGACCACGTTTCATAAATTTTCATACTGGATCCATCAATAACATCAAATCACAAAATCAATCACCATTGCAATACAACCATCAACCACATCTGCATCATCAATCTCTGAATCACCCAACAACTGAATCACTGAAACCCTGTCATCAAAACATAGTCACCAGAACACAGAGCAGAGCCCAGAACTCTGCAACAACCACTAGAACCAACAAAAACCTCAAACATCAAATCTCATAATGTATATGCTACTTGACTGTGTTGAACCAGCGTGTATACGCCCTTTCACCAGAGAGAACCCATGTACAGATCTGAAAATAATTACTTATACCTTCGCTGCAATTTTCAACCTCAGATATACCCAGAACATAAGATAAAACATGCGTCTGTGTTCAGATCTATTCATGATCATACCATATAATGATAATGCATTTTAGTCTTCATGATCCCGGTCCATCAACCTTTATCAACCGCATAGTTGCCTCCTAGGTTCAGATCAAGCAAAGCATCACAAACCCATAACCAACATACTAGATCTCACACTTCATCAGATCTTCATCACTTGCACACTTGCACCTCTTGGCCTAATGATCTTCTCCTTATATATAGGTTTAGGCCTCTCTCAATACCATGGTCCAAAACCATGTGGGACCAATACCTTGGACCCAATACCTGGGGTCAATACCTCGGACCAAATACCATGGGTCAATGTCAAAATACCATGGACCAAAACCATGGTTTCCAACATGTACGCGCCTTTCCTTCTTTGAAATTGTGTGTGTGCGTATATGCGACTTGGTATATGGCGCACTCGTGTGTATACGCTTCTTTGTCATAGAACACCTGCATATACCTCTCTAATCATTAATTATTTGCTATTTACTAGTTGTATTATGATCTGTCATCTGAGTGAGTTGCCATCAAGGACAACACCTGTATCATATCTGTATCATAATGCCAAAAAAAAAGTGTATAAAATCTATATATGATTTACAAATGAAACATTGTGTAGAGAATCTAAAGCAACACAAATTTGGCCTTCAAAAAAAATCTTTGTAGTAGACTGAAATGTAAGAATTTAGTTGAGTTTTTTCCTTGGAATATTGATCAAGGGGGTTTCATCCACTCCTAATCCACCTAAATAAAATGTATCCATTGAAACCAATGTATTCATAAGGATATGGGTAATGCTCAAGATCTTTTAACATTGAAGCAAATAAATTCATCAGATAATGATGTGCGTGTAAAATGGTACCATATGCATGAATGCTTGAAGGTTCTAGGTTTATGTGAGTGACCATGCAAATTGTTAACTTTATGAGTATTAGTCTATCACATGAACATGTATTTCTCTTATTGTCCTTAGTTGACATGATGTGCATAGGATTGTTGATATGTGAACATTTGTATGTCATTAATACTCATCAGAGTAAGATAGAGACATGAAGAAATTGTTGAAAATTTTAATAATGTATAGTCTTAATGCATGGAATATATGCATGCTTGCATGGGATTAGAAATTGCATGAATGAATGTCACGAAAAGAAGTGCTCAAATGCATTATGAAATGGAATATATGCATGCTTGCATGGGATAAGAAATTGCATGAATGAATGTCACGAAAAGAAATGCTCAAATGCATTATGAAATGTTGGAATAGTAAAAAAAAAAATACATGATAATAATAATATGTGTTTATATATCGCAAAGAAAGTTTCATTTCAAATTAAAAAGGTATGTTTCCAAACAAGATTGGAATTCATTTTTGTGGTCGTAGTAAATATTATATTGAAATAATTTTACTTCATGAAGATTAATAAATTCTTGGTAAAGTGAAAGTGCAATTTGTAGGTTAAATAATCATGCATATGGCATCGAATGTAAGCCCATAAGAAAGTTTTGTATTATCACCTCCAAAAGAGCCAAACATTATGGGAAAGAGTCTCATGTTTTGAAACATTGTTTTTGTATGGAAAAAATTAAAATCAAATATTTTATTTTTTATTTGAATTATAATGATTAATATCACAAGAATTGTATGCATGTAAAACATGCAAGAGAATGTCTATAACCAAGGAGGATAACTGACGGTTGTGAATTTGAGACCCCAAGATTAAGGCCACATACAAACATTGGAACCCCATGACAAGTAAGCTATGTTAGTGTAGAAAAATGAGACACCTTAACTATAAGACTAACTATCTCTTTAATATTCTTGTGTAAGGATCCCTTGATAGGGTAGACAACCTTAAGGATTATTTGATAAAGAAGCGGATTTCTTGAACCTAAAATGGTTATGAAAAGCTTACATCACACACTCACTCTATCAGGGGTGTGAAAGGGTGTTCCTATTTGAAGCAGTGAGCTAAACTTGTTTCATGTGGAAATCTATAAAGTAAAGGAAAACCATACATATAAGCATTACTTAAAAAATTCCTAAGTATAATTGAAATGTTTGTCATAAGTAAATGATTATGAATGAGGGCTATGACATGTGTATTTTGTTTCATTTTTGATGAAGGTTGAAGCCATATGTCTAAAGGAAGCCCGCCAATGAAAATGTGAAGAGCATTGTAGGCAAAAAGAGGACTATAATTTTGTTTTTGCAGAAGATAAAATTTTAGCTAAGAAAATTAGAATGTGGACCACTGTGCATAAATAATGAAGCTTAGATGGAATTTATTGCTACTAAAATAACACTTGCGATGCTGAGAAAATCGAGGATGATGTTACTCTAAGGAAGAAGAGATTGCAACACCCCTATTTTAAATACTCATGAATATTACAATTAATTATATAATATTTCCATGTAGACATGCATTTGTAAAAAGGGTTAAAAACCCAAGAACAATATGTAAGGATGTTGATTATAATAAAAACATTGCCAAAGTTGAAGAAGAGGAAGAACCTATGTGGGTTAGATGCTTGAGGGTAAATTTATAAGGAGATAATCTAGGGGGATTTTTGTCTACCTAAATCAATTAGTTGGACCTTTGATCTAGAAACCAAATCATCAAAACTACCTAGGAGTATGGCCACATACACACTCTATAGGTTTTCTATTTTGTCCATGTAGCCTAAAGGGGAACCTTGAATTGTCATACTAAGGAGTGTATGAGTGGAAGGGGAGGGGAAATAAAGAAACTGGGAGAAGAATAGTAAGACTGAGAGAAGAGTAACAAGATTGAGAGAGAGGAGAGCAGAAAAAGGGAGGGAACTAGATAGAGAAATTAGAGAAGGTTGAAACTGAGTGATTCTAAATAGCAAGAAACTAAAGAAGGAACTCTTTGAGACATAATGACCAATGTGGATTACACTGAGTTTGATAAGGCCGTTAGTGTGGAATCCTTTAGGTTGAGCGAGGGGCTAGACTATTTTTATAGATAATTGGTATTGATTTAGCATATAAAGAACAAGAGGGAAATGCCAAAACATTGCAGAATCATTGGAGGGATCTCTTTGTGTAGTGAAAGCCTAATGTGGCCATACTATGAATGTTAACAAGCCCCAACTTAGTTGCTGAAATGTTAAGCATTGATTCCTTGCACATGAAGGAGAGTGGCCTTCATATACTCTACCTTGAAATGAATTTTGTTGATCTATGAGTGAAGCTTTCCCTTAGGCATTGGATCCGGCACAAAGGGTGGCCAAATACAAGAAAGACTACAGTGTAGCAGAGCCTATGGTGGGGTGGAATGTGGCTCACCCTTCTTCAATTTCCAGCTAATTTAAGTTTTTTAGAGAATTGTGCTTAGTTACCTATTAATGGAATGAATTGTTGTTTCGTGCTTTATGATTTATGTGATGTTGAACTACTGTGAATGTGGTAGTGATAATCTAAATGGCGTTGTGATGTTGTATTGAATATGCATGAGTAATGAGCCTTCTTTTATGAATGAATGTTGTATGTAGAGGAAAATTTTCATGTATGTTACCAGTAATAAAAAAGTGCTTCCTATTTATGAAATGAAATGGTAGAGTTGGATATAATGAATGTATAGGCCCAAAGTTTTCTAAAAGTGCCATGATTGGATTATTCTGTATATTTGTAAGGATATATATTGGAATTGATTATGATGGTTCCCTAAATAACTATAAATAATAGGTTGAATATTGTATGTGAATCATTGAGTATGATGAGATGATGAGCCGAATTAAGGTGTAGTTATTCATAGCCATTAATTGTTGTGTATTATAAGTATAAATGATGTATACATAGATATTACTCAATGTTTTCCCCTAGAATAGTGTTAAATTATTGCACCATTATAATTCTTAAGGTTTCTCTGTATTTAGAACCTTATTTCTTCTAAAGATAAGGTAGAATACTTGCTTCTTTGTGTGCAAGTGTTAAAATTGCCAGTGTGGAGTAGTGGTAGTCTTGAAGAAGTTGTTGAAAATAGCAACAAGAAATGCTAAAAATAGAAGTGCTAAAATAGCACTGCTATAAATAGCAGTTCAGGTACCAGTGCTGGACTGAGAAACAAGGAATGAAAAATGGAAGTGCTAAAAATAGCATTGCTATTTTTAGCAGTTCAAGATGGATTCCTATTTTAATCAGTCCCTAAACTAAAATAATGAAGTAAAATTCGAATTTGATCTTAACAGCTATTTGTAAAATAATTAATTAATTCATCTTGAGTTAATTAGTTGTAGAAAATCAAACATGAAGTCTATGTGGGGACATGCAACAATTTCTCCATTAATTGAGGAATTTATCCATCAGTTAAAGAGATAAGGATGAGTTGTAATATTGAGTTGTAATTAGTTGGTTCAGTTAACTGAGTCAAGTTCAGTTAGATTAATTCAAACAATTTGTTGAATTAATTGTGAGTTCAGTTAGTTAATGCTTGCATGCATGTAACTTCTACACTTCAGATAACTGACTATTCTCTCATAAATAACTCATGCATGTCCGTTTAGACAGAGACCCGGTTGAGATCAGAGGAGGGACAATGTACTATCAGTTGGATGGATTTTTACTATAAAGGAAACTCATCTATGCAGAAGGATTTATCTCCTTCAAGATTCCGCAGTTACTATTGGGCCAAGTGGGCAGTGTGAGGTGGCAATTCACACATGTGGCTTCATTGGACCCCAAGAAAAACTGCGCAAGGAAATAGGAGGCTTGGAGGGCTCGAGGAGGACATATACTATGTCTATTTAGTCTGTGAGGTGTATTATTTGATTGCAAAGAGAGCATGATAGTTTGAGAGTTGATTCTTTTTTTAACTTGAACAAGATTTCCACTTGTATGATAATACAAAGATTAGGGTTTTAGGCTGAGGCTTTCCCTGGGTTATTTCTTCTGTGTTATGTGTGATTGATTTCTCATTCTCAGTTATATGTGTTCTTTTGATCTTACTCAATTTTATTAAGCTTTCGCAAAGTGTTGTAGAAGTAGATATTGTATTGTGTTTTTAGTATATTGCATAATCTGTTGATCTACAGTGGGAATTTCTACATGGTATCGGAGCAAACGTGATCAAGGCGAAGAACAATATACTAGAAGGAGAAGTTCGAAGTTTGGCTCCTGAAGATAGAAATCAAGTTCTTATCACATCTCAATTTCGCCAATGGCGTTCAGTGGTTTAAGGTTCGAGTATGCCCTTGATGGCAACTCAAATTATATAGCTGGGAAGGATCATATGGAGGTAGCGTTAGAGGATAACGGTTTAAAGGTCAAGAAGTCCCCAAGCCGACTCATGCTACTCAACTGGCGGAATGGAAGAAATGTGTGGCTAGAGCAAGGAGAATCCTCCTGGAGGGAGTTCGAGATCACATTGTCTCGACCCTCCATGGGAAGGAGACACCGTTTTTGATGTGGAAAACATTGAAAGATTTATATCAGAACAACAACGATCAAAGGAAGTTGGCGCTGAAAGACAAGCTTCGTAAGATCAAGTGTGAAAAGGGTGACACGATCTCTACATATCTGAACAAGCTCACCACCTGCAGGGATGAGCTTGGAAGTGTAGGGATCACGACCGCTGATGATGACATGGTGAGTCTTGCACTCCTCGGTCTTCCTAAGAGCTGGCATAGCTACCAAGACTTGGTTAATGAAAGAGAAAAAATGCCAGATTGGGGATGACTTTGGTCGGATCTGATGCAGGAGGAGATAAGAAGAAGCACCAGAGATGGATCTTCTTCATCCAAGGAGGATGAAGAAAATTGTGCCTTAGCGAGTAAGGCAAAGAAAGGGAAGGAGAAGGATTCTCTTTCCAATTCAAGTTCTTCCCGTGGTGGGAAGAAGTTTGAGAAATCGAAAGTGCGATGCTTTTGTTATCATGAAGTGGGCCATTTTGCTACAAATTGTCCACTGAGGAAATCCAAGAATGGATTTGTGGAAGGATCAGAAGGTGAGGCACTGGCCTCACAGTTTGAGTTGGATTTCACACTTTTCGCATGCATGGTTTCATCCATGGTGGGAAGTGGTTGGTTTCTTGACAGTGGAGCTTCTTTCCACATGATCAGTGACAAGAGTTTTTTCAGTACCTTGGAGGAGAAGGATCTCCAGATGCGGATCGCGATGGGTAATGATGAAAATTATAGTGTCTCAGGTGTAGGCACAATTGTTTTTAAGAGGGAGCATGTAGCTCGCATTACCTTGACTGATGTCAAGTATGTACCAGGATTGAAGAAAAATTTGGTGTCGATCGCGATGCTAGAAGATAGAGGTTATGATGTAGTCTTCAGTAAGGGAAAGGGTTTCCTTAGACACATCATCACAAGATAGGTGAAGCAGATTGGTTCACGAGTCAAGAAACTGTATGCTCTTGAGGTTCAAGATACATGCAAAGCCTTGAGGAGCAAGGCAACTGATGGAGACTTAGTGCTTGAGAGGGAGAGTACATTACCTCTCAACATGTAGTCCGAGAAGAAGTCTCAAACAATTGTGGAGTAGCCACAATTGGAGATGCCGAGAGGAGACCAAGTGGAGGCATCCACTCATGCAGAGACCTCCAGTAGGGGGAAATTTTGAGCCAAGTGGGTAGAGGGATCACATGCATCCATACCTCCAGGTGGGAGGTGGGGCGATGTGAAGTGATAATCCCAAGAAGGCTGAAATAGGGGCAGGATCTTTGAGGTACCCAACCTCTTTGATTAGACCTTACTATGGGAGCCCCGACGAAGAGTAACAGGATTGGCTGAGTGGGTAGAGATGGATGCGGATGGAGCAGTAGAGAGAGCTACAATGTAGGAATCCCAAGATAGTGCAGAGCTAGCAGGTTGCAACAATGCGAGAGGAACAAGAGTGTTGCACCAGTGCAGGATGGCATAGAGAGGTGTGCAACAGTGCGAGATGCATGGAGTGTTGGAGCAGCTCAGAGGTCACAGAGGGAGCACTTATCAGCGATAGAGGAAGATTCAACATCAAAGGATGTTTCTAGCCCAACATAGAGGTCAGTTGGGAGATTTTTTTGTTTCTAGAGTTGCTGGAGCATAACACTTGGGAGAAGTGTTGCATGCAAAACATTCCAAAGGTTCAGGATCGGGTTTGAGTTGAATGCCTTTCTTGTTGAGAGGGAGTGTTGAAAATGGCAACAAGTAATGCTAAAAATAGAAGTGCTATAAATAGCACTGCTATAAATAGTAGTTCAGGTACCAGTGCTGGACTAAGCAACAAGGAATGAAAAATGGAAGTGCTAAAAATAAAATTGCTATTTTTAGCAGTTCAGGATGGATTCCTATTTTAGTCAGTCCCTAAACTAAAATAGTGAAGTAAAATTCGAATTTGATCTTAATAGTTGTTTGTAAAATAATTAATTAATTCATCTTGAGTTAATTAGTTGTATAAAATCAAACATGAAGTCTATGTGGGGACATGCAACAATTTCTCCATTAATTGAGGAATTTATCCATTAGTTAAAGAGATAAGGATGAGTTGTAATTAGTTGGCTCAGTTAACTGAGTCAAGTTCAATTAGATTAATTCAAATAGTTTATTGAATTAATTGTGAGTTTAGTTAGTTAATGCTTGCATGCATGTAACTGATGCATTTCAGAGAACTGAATATTCTCTCATAAATAACTCATGCATGTCAGTTCAGTTAGAGACCTAGTTGAGATCAGAGGAGGGATAATGTACTATCAATTGGATGGATTTTTCCTATAAATGAAACTCATCTATGCATAAGGATTTACCTCCTTCAGGATTGTGCAGTTACTACTGGGCCAAGTGGGCAGTGTGAGGCGGCAATTCACACATGTGGCTTCATTGGACCCCAAGAAAAACTGCGCAAGGAAATAGGAGGCTTGGAGGGCTTCAGGAGGACATATACTATGTTTATTCAATCTGTGAGGTGTATTGTTTGATTGCTGAGAGAGCAGGATAGGTTGAGAGCTAATTCTTTTTGTAACTTGAACAAGATTTCCACTTGTATGATAATACAGAGATTGGGGTTTTAGGTTGAGGCTTTCCCCGGGTTATTTCTTCTGGGTTATGTGTGATTGATTTCTCATTCTCAATTATATGTGTTCTCTTGATCTTGCTCAATTCGATTAAGCTTCTGCAAAGTGTTGTAGAAGTAGATCTTGTATTGTGTTTTTAGTATATTGCATAATCTGTTGATCTATAGTGGGAGTTTCTACAGAAGTAAGAAGAAGCTTTTAGATGGAAGAAATTGCGGGACTAGCCATTAGCCATCCTTTTCCTTTCTTAGAGAGGTTGTGTGATTGTAAAAGTGTTTTGGTCTCCCTCAAAGGCTGTTGAAGGATTCTTAGCCTTTAGAGGCTTTCTAGGCAAGCTTATGCCCTATCTAAGTTAGTTTAGGCCTTTAGGGAATGACTAGAAGTCTTTCACAAGTTTTAAATTTTTTTGGGGTTTGGAAACTTTGTCCTCAACCCTTATTCACATGGTTGACCTAGAGCTCTGATCAAGAGGTTGATCAGAAGGGGGAAAAATCCTTGAGAAGGTAGAGTTCTTAGAGTCTCAGACTATGAGGTATTAGGCATTGAGAGATAACCAATGAACACTCCATTGTGGACGTTTGATGGTGAACAAATTCCATTTATTCATTTATTTTTATTATTATAATTATCTTTGTTTTTTTTTGCATATTTCTTAAATCTCCATTTTTTATTTAATTATTCACTTATTTTATTATTATTATTTATTAATTTTTTTTTTAATTAATTAATAATTAATTATTTGTTTGTATGTATTTTTTTTTTTTAATTCATTGATCCTACATTTTTTAATAATTTTTATGGATCTTGATTTTTGACTTCTTTAATTTCTCCATAAATTTAACAATTTGGAATGTTTTATTTATTTTAATTTGACTAAAAAAATAAAAAATAAAAAATAATAATAATAGTAATCAATTTCTGATTTTTTGACTTTCTAACACATAATTCTGTTTTTCCTTGTTTTCTTTGAAGCATCTACACCTATATATATTGTTAATGTTAGATCAGATACTCCACGTTTGCCCTGATGATGAACCATAGTAGAGGGTTCGAAATGTTGGCTCCAAGAAATTGTTCGATGTGATCTCTCTGAAAAATTCTTTTCTAAACATTATGGATAACAAAAGTCTAAACTCAGGTGAACAAACTCGTTATATCCATTAGATTGATGGGACCAAAATTTTATTCTATCAGGCATTCCATTATGCAGTAGTGATAAACATTTCCCCCATAATCAACTAGTTTGATCTATCGATGGTTGGCTAGTTAGAGAGATTCAAGGTTGACCCATGTAACCTTTAGAACTAGCTAGTGAAAGAGTTTATGTTCTTGGGGTCACCTGCCAGGATAGTGGGATGTATAGTGTTGGAAATTAACAATTTGCACATAAAAAGAACTCCTTAACACAAACGGACCAGATTAGCCCATCGAATGATGGGATTGTCCCTATTGGTTAGTGTTTATACCAAATCAGGGAAACAATGCAAGTGAGAGTGAGGTTGACATGTACCTCTTCTTGGGTCAATGACTTGGAAAAATGATCTCTTAACCCTTGAGCATAGTGGAGGTGTTTTAGAGCCTATGATATCAACTATGGGGAAATCAAGCATCGAGGTGTTAAGCAATTCATGGAGAGATTACCAGTGGAAATGCTCGATATTGACCAAACCTAACAAATCTATCATTTGTTGGAGAGGTGGCCATACATCAACTAAGAAGGGTGTATTGACTTATCAACTATTGGGGTTTCAGATGTCAAGCATTGAGAGTTTGCGAAATACTGTTGTCAAACTATTCTCCTAACACTATTAGGCTTGATAATGACCTTGATGTGATATTGACGTGGAAATGACATGGACATGGCATTAATTTGGGGATTATGTGGCACTGACATGGATATGACATCATGTTGATATGGCATGCATGCATGACTAGATGATGTGATATGATGATAAGGATAAGAGTACACAAAGATGCTACAATGGTAGCTAAGTGGTAGCCAAAGCATAGATGACATGGACCTCATAATATTGAGCATCAGGTGATTGGATATTGGGTATCGAGATATCATATTATGTGATGTCAATATTTTGGGAGGGAAAATGTGAGTGACTCCTTTAGATTTCCCCAAAGTGACTAGTGGCCTAGTGACCCAACTATCAACCTATTGTGAGTCATGTTATTGGTATTTGGGTGTGTCAGGTGTTAGTTATCTATTGGTTCCATAAATATAGTGGTGATGTATGTCTTGATGGTCGAGGACCCAAGGCGCTGGTAGACGAGCAACATTAGAAGGGATTTACAACCCATTAGTTGATGATCGTTGTCAGGTCAAGGGTAATGGAAACAAGTTTGTTGTTTGATAAAATTTGGATTAGGGGCCCAATGAATTATATGCCCAAGTTTGCTAGGAATTCCACCTGGTCCAATGAGATGGTTCCATGTGGTTGTATGGAAGATAAGGTTGCCCTGAAGGGAAAACCTTTAAACTGGCGTAATTTCTTATTTATAGCTTAGTTTTGGGAAAAAAATTATATATTTGGGAAGTTATCAACAAGTAAAAGACAATGGTGATCCTAGAAGAGGAATTTTGAAAAAACCACTTTCTTATGGTGATTAAGGAGGTCAGATTTGAGTATCCCACAACCTTAATCACACATTAAGGGGTTGGGTATGCTATATATTTGCATTTTCAAATTATTTCACCCAATGTATGGCATACATTTGAAATATATCCCTCAAACTAGCTAAACCACCTTAAATGCTTTCAAAGGAATCATGACTATCTCAAAGATGCACCACAACTAGGAAAATTTCTTAAAGATAAATCATAAGATTAATGAAAACAATAAGCAATCATATTAAAAACCCACATGAAATTTCTATGATTTTTTTTTTCATTTACAGATATCCTTTTCAATTAAGGAAAAGATATCAGTAGTGAGTAATGCATGTTGGAAAAGATATCAATAGTGAGTAATGCATATTAAAAGTTTATTGTGTAGTATTTAGATTAATTAAAAGGAAACTCAAATAAATGAAAAATCAAAACATGGCATATATTTGAAGATCAAACATAAGAAAAAAAAAAAACAATAGTTGGAGAAATTGCGTTTTTTTTAATCCTTTCTTACACACCAATATTGATCTACTCATATGGAAGAAGAAACCAAGGGTAATATTTGCAAAACAATGTAGTCCCTGCCTCTACCATTAACTAATTGATGAAGGCAGTGTGGGGTCCTCATTTTGTCTTTAGTCGAGAGTGCTTTGTTTCCACAGTCCCTACTGCTAATTGATTAAAGAAGGCACTTCTTCAAGAATGCTCCATTTCTGTAATCATTTTCATAATCTATCATTATTCATATCATGAATTTTCTTGTTCATTGTCATAGAAACATTGCCAATAACTCATGATTAAAGTTGCCTAATATATATGATTAATAGAAAACACCGTTGCGGGTAAATATCAATCTTTTTAGCATTCAATTCACTAATGATTTATTTCTGCAATCCTCTATTGCCAATTAATTGATGAAGGTAGTTATTTCAGAATACTCCATTTATGTAACCTATCATTATCACTGCTTCTTCACTTTCACATTCCACACAATCAAACCTTTCAGTGTTCCTTTGCATATCATAAAATTAGCTTGTTTTGTCTATGTGTCAACTCCACCAGTTGAATTATCCTTATGCGGAGTGAGGAGGAAGAAAGCTTGACTCGATATACTCCCTACTATTAAACAAACTCCCCCACACAAAATTTCTCTGCACATCCTTTCTCATACACTTCTTGCACACCCTTTCTCTGCACAACTAAATCATAGCAGTTTCATACTAAATTAATATTTAGCTACTTCCACATATTTTCACCGACGAAATAGCCACTCAAAAAATTAGTCTTTTTTTTAAATGATTTTTCAGACACTTACAAATAGAAAAAAGATAAATCACCCTCCACTTGGGGAATTATGTCACATCAAGCCTCGCTCAGCTAGTGGAAAATTAGAAATAAGATTCCATAAATTAGAAAATGATTTTTGAATTTACAGGAAAATAGGAATATTCAACATTTTGCCAAAAATTTGGTTAAAATTGCAAAACTTGGAAAAATAGTTGACAGTCAACGAACTTTGACCATGCCTTACAATTATTCCTTTTTTTCCATGCCTCGACTCTGCGTATTAAATTAACCTTATGTGGAGTGTGGAGCAAGAAAGATCCACTTGATATAGTCCCTTGCACACAATCTCTCCACAGATCCTTTCTCCTGCACATACCACATACCCTTTTTCCACACAACAAAATCATAGCAATTTCATATTAAATTAATATTTCAAAGGTAATTCGGCATATTAAAAAGATAATGAACAAAATATCCTTTTTTGTACATTTCTCGAGTTCGCACATTAAATTAGCCTTATGTTGAATGGAGAGGAAGAAAGCTTGACTCGATATAGTCCCTAATCTTCAACAAACTCCCCCACACAAAATTTCTCCACACACCCTTTCTCCCACGCTTCTTGCACACCCTTTCTCCTAGACTTCCCGCACAATCTTTCTATGCACAACAAAAATGTAGTAGTTTCATAGTAAATTAATATTCCAAAGCTTTGATTTTAAAATGATTTATTAGTCACTGTAAAATACCAAAAATAAATCACCTTCTACTAGGGGAATTATGTCACATCAAGCCTCACTCAACAAATGGAAAATTAGAAATAAGATTTGCAAAAATTAGAAAATAATTTTTGAATTTGTAGAAAAATAGAAATATTAAGCATTTTCCCTTAACTTTGGTTAAAATTGCAAAAAATTGGTAAAATAATCGATACTCAATAGACTTTGACCACGAGGTATAAAAATAAATTAATAAATAATTAGATAGTTTGATGCTTTTGGATTCTATTTTATACAAAACAATTAGAATTGGCACAACTCATTTTTCCTTTTGCCTCACTTTTCTGAATTCATCTATGAATTTAGAAAATGTTGAATGCTTGAATACTCGAATCTCAAATTGAACTTGTCCCTTTGTAAGGATCCCACACAAAGAGGAGGGTAAACCAATAATGAAAGAAGCTTCTATTGTGCAGAGTGTGGAGCTCTCCTTATAGACATGGTACTTTAGCTCTTACATATCACCTCAATCCCGCATAATGAAAGCCACCTTTGCATAAATTTCCTCCACTTAAGATTTTGTCTCACTTTTTATGAGTTCATCTATGAATTTAGATATTGTTGACTTCTTTGAATAATCAAATCTCAAACTAAATTTTTCCCTTTGTAAGGATCTCGCACAAAAAAGCAGGTAAAACAATAATGAAAGAAGTTTTCATTGTGTAGAGTGTGGATATTTCCTTATATATGTGCTACTCTAGCTCTTACATAGCACCTCAATCCCACACAATGAAAACCACCTTTGCATAGTTTTCCTCTACCTATCTGTATTTCACATAATGAAAGGCATCTTCACATACCTTCATCCAGACTTCCACACTCCACAATGAAAGCTTGATCCACATGTCCAACATTAAATGAGATGTGATTTTAATTTTTTATTTGTGTGGGATAACAAGTATATGCAATAACAAACACAATTTTTTTGTCTTAATGTTCCAAACTTCCACATGCATTCTCCTTCCACATAGTTCTCCCACACACCTTAGTTCTGCACAATACTAATTTTTAAATGATTGACTTTGACCATGATGTATAAAAATAAATAAATAAATAAATAAATAAATAATTAAATGGTTTGACGCTTTTGGATTCGAAGCTTTCATTGTGCAAAGTGTGAAGCTTTCCTTATAGACATCCATACTTCTGCACTCCATAATTAAATCTTGATCCGCATGTGAACTGAACACTTATTGTCCAACATTAAATGAAATGTGTTTTTAATTTGTGATTTGTGTGTTTCCACACTCCCGCATGCATTCTCCCTCCACGTTGTTCTTCTCCCTCCACATTGTTATCCCACACCTTCACTGCATGTCAAGCCTCCCAAAATGAAGATTGCTAAGAAAAAGAAATTTAGTATTGTACGAAGCTTTCTTTGTGCAGAGCTTACAATGAAAGATTTCATTGTGCGAAGGAAGCTTCCTTCACATTTCAAATTTAATATGATGCTCTTCACATTATCAAATGCACTAAACGTTAAATACTACACTTCACCACAATGAGTTATTAATGTTATGTCTCTTTATTGATAGAAGAGTTAGTGCAGATGTTTATCCGATTAACACATGTCAGTGTTACAATGGCCAAATGAAAGCATGTTGTCCATATCACTTGTACATGTTAAATTGTATACTCATAGAACCAAGGATTACTGATAAACATTAATGTTTATAACATATTATATTACACAATCTTTGTAATGATAACAAGTAATGTGCAAATGACTGGGGAGACGGGCGATACAACGGAGCAACGAAACGGAGATAGGGTTCTGAGATAACCTGCTACGGCAGAACCTCTGGACAGCGGCCACCAGCTCTGACAGCGGCAGCGTAGCAATCTCAGGCCACAGGCTTTGGCAGGCGGGCACAATGAACCCCCTTCAGGGGGTAGGATGGGAGATTCCTCCAATAAACGACAACCAGCGAGGGCAAATTGAGGGTTCTGAATGGGAACATGAGCACAATGAAGGAAATCAACAGAAGCAGACTGAACAAGCACAGCAAGACAAGCCGAAAGTAAGCTCATCCACATGCAAGCCAGTAGCTACCCACAGGCCAAAAGTGGAGCTACCCAGTCATCGCATTAATGCTAGAATTCAATACATGAGAGATCATGCTCTCATAGGCAAATTTATTGGATTTTGGCCAAATGAGAAAGCTTTGAGAGCCCAGATTAATGTCAAATGGAATCCAAAAGGACAAATAACCTTGCATCTAGGGCCGAAGGGGTTTTTTTACCGCAAACTTCAACTACTTGGAAGATCGAAACAAAGTCTTTGATGGGGGGCCTTATTTCTTCAACTCAGCCGGGCTATTTCTCAGAGAGTGGATCGCACGATTCAACCTGGACAAGGAAGATCTAAGCTGGGCACCAGTCTGGATCAAGCTGTACTCGTTGCCATGGGAATACTGGAAAGAGGACTCTCTAAAAGCAATCGGCAAGGTATTGGGCGAATTCGTCAAGGTAGCAGAGGAAACAAAGACAATAAGATACACCTCATATGCACGGATTTGCGTCTACATGGATCTTAAACAACCCCTGCCTGATACGGTAAGTCTCTTTCATGAAGATGTGGAATGGATCCAGTTAATTAATTATGAACATGTTCCCTTAAGGTGTAGGAAATGTCATGACCTAGGACACCTTTATAGAGATTGCCCTTTAAACAGTAAACCTCCGATTCAAGTTAACCAGGAGCACCAATCCTCAGTCGGTTTCACTAAGGTGACAAATCGTAGAAGAGGAAATAAAAAATCCGTAGCCCCTACAAAGTTATCTCCAGGGGATCAATCAAAACCCTCTACTAGTAACAACTTTGAAGTTCTGGCCAATGAAGATTCGCAGGATTCGGAGAACTTAGCCTCCAATAAAAAAGGATCTATTCTAGAAAAGATTGAAGGCTCTCATTCGAAAGCAGGGGGAAAGGAGGTGGTACAAGAAGGCAACAATATCAAGTCTGCCTCAAAAACCTGGAGCATCCCTGAAATGGAAATAGACAACACGGACCCCAGTACAGGAAAAGAGAAGGAAGGAGATGGAAGTTATCAAGAACCTCAATTCATGGAAGAGGATACGGAATCAATAGACATTGGCGAGCTAGACATTCTGGGTCTAGAACAAGCATGCAAAACAGGCAATTTCGACAAAATACCTGATAGACAAGTGGAAAATCTAGTGGCAGTCCTCAACAAAGCCCAAAAGAAATACTCACTAGGGGTTCAAATTGGTAGTCAATGGGATGGGAATTTCATCACCAAAGACATTAAAAAACGAGGACAGAAGACCACTTTAGAAAGAACCATCAAGATTGGAGAAGTCTTGGTTGAATAAGGCAGATATGCCAAGCTAACCAAGTATTTTAATACCAACCCCAAACCTTCCCAATGAAGTTGATCTCATGGAATGTCAGAGGGCTCAATAGCCCAAGGAAAGGAAGACTATTAAAAAACATGCTAATGGAGGAAAAACCCACAATACTATTTTTGCAAGAAACTAAATGTAACTCGACAGTATTGGAAAAAATAGCAGCAAAGGCTTGGCCTGGAGGCTTAGTAACAGTTGTTGATGCTCAAGGAGCATCAGGAGGACTTGCAGTGCTCTGGGATGTGCAAACCATTCAACTGAAGAATATACATGCAAATCAAAACTTCATTCAGGCCATCTTTCACATAATTGGCACCAATATCTGTGGTCACATGACAAACATGTATTTTCCTCAAGAAACCTAGCATAAGACTGAAATATTAGATACCATTACGCAGCTCAATACAGACAGAGCGCACCCGTTATGGATATCTGGAGGAGATTACAATATGATCGCAAACATGGAGGAAAAAAAAGGAGGAAGATGCATATTAAATAAATATGGCTCCATATTAAAAGACTTCATTCAGAACAATTGGCTAATAGATCTTCCATCTAACAATGGCATATACACCTGGAACAACAAAAGGGCTGATCCAATGCAAATAGCTTCTCGTCTCGATCGATTCCTGATTTCGGATAATGCTGTTCATCTAGGAGGAGAATTTATTGCATCTATCCTTCCTTACTCTAGCTCTGATCATTGGCCAATAGCCCTCCACTGGAATCGTCCTGGATGCAACACCAGGCGACCCTTCCAGTTTGAGGCTTTTTGGCTTTCTCATCCGGACTTTCATGAATTTGTCAAAGGATCCTGGTTAAAATTCAATCCAACGGATGGCACTAAAATGTCCATCTTTCAAAGGAAGCTGAAACATCTCAAGGGGGAAATTAAAAATTGGAATAATTCTGTCTTCGGCAATATCTTCAAAGCCAAGAATCGCCTCAATCAAGATATGAAAGACATTCAGCAAAGAATGATAGCTGAAGGACGTTCTGAAGAGCTCGCCTAGAAGGAGCAGTCCATAGAAAATCAAATCATTGAGAGAGACTTACAGGAGGAGACTCTCTGGAGGCAAAAATCTAGAGTAAGGTGGATAAAGGAGGGTGAAAAAAATACAAAATTCTTTCACAAAACTACTGTGCAAAGAAGAATGAGCAATCAAATCTCCCATATCAACAATGAGCAAGGAAATAAAATTGAAACACATGAAGGTATTGAACATGAATTTCTCAGTTAGTTTAAGAAGATGACTCAAGAACCAAATGTAAACAGAAAAGAGGCTATTGATAACGTCACCAGAAATATACCTAGCTTAATCACGAAAGATCGCAATCTTCTCCTTCTCAAACCCATTAGTCTTCAAGAGGTTGAGAATGCGATACATCAACTAAAAGCCGAGAAAGCGCTAGGTCCGGATGGATTTACCTCAAACTTCTTTCAGCATTTCTGGGATCTTGTTAAATGGGAAGTCTAGCAGGTGGTGGAAGAATCGCGCACGCTAAGATGAATGTATCCAGGTATGAACGCAAATTTCATTGCACTAATACCCAAAGCAGAAGAATCCAATACTCCAGATAAATACAGACCGATTGCTTTATGCAATATTATCTACAAAATTGTCTCCAAGGTTATAGCTTCCAGATTGAAGCCTTTGCTTCCCCTTATTATATCTCCAGAACAATCTGGATATGTAGAAGGCAGACAGATCACGGATGGGATTATCTTAACCCATGAAATAATCCACTCTCTTAAGCAATCAAAAAAACCAGGTATGCTACTCAAAATTGACTTATCTAAAGCTTTTGATAGTATCAGTTGGGAATATATGCAAAAAATTCTAAAGGACTTTGGTTTTGCTCCATTCTGAATTAGATGGGTCAGTAGTCTTGTGTCATCCTCGTTTTTTTCTATTTTTATCAATGGAATCCCATCGACCACCTTCTGTCCTTCTCGGGGTATCAGACAAGGTGACCCTCTCTCGCCCTTTCTATTTGTCATTCTAGCGGAGGGTCTGGGTCGTAGCATCAAATCAGCTATCCTCTCTCATAGCCTCAAAGGTCTAGCCTTCCACCATATTCCTGCCTTTTCTCACCAGCAATTTGTAGATGACAACATGTTATTTGGCCATCCCTCTGTTCAAGAAGCCCGATCGTTCAAGTCAATTCTTTCAAACTTCTCGAAAGCATCGGGAGCTCTCATCAACAAAGGTAAATTTGAGATTTTTTTCTTCAATACGCCTCCTACCACCCAAAGAGCTATTAACCGCATCCTAGGCTTCACCATCGCTTCTCTTCCGTCTAAATATTTGGGGGCTCCTTTATTTTCTTTGGCTCTTAAGCATTCCTCTTGGAGCTGCCTTATAGAAAAACTTGAAGCTAAGCTATTCCTTTGGACCCATAGAGCTCTTAACATGTCTAGTAGGTTGGTTCTAATTAAAGCTGTTCTTCAATCCATGCCTACTTATCTTTTCTCCATTCTGGAGGTGCCTAAGTGGGTTATTAAAGTAATCAAACAACTTCAGCGCAACTTCTTATGGGGAAATTCGGGTCCACACAGGAAGTGGGCGCTAGTTAAATGGGAGAAAGCATGTCTTCCAAAAAAGGCTAGAGGCATTGGGTTGAGAGACCCAGAACATAGCAATATGGTTATGGGGGCTAAAATATGGTGGAGATGGCTCTCAAATCCAAGCAATCCTTGGGCATCTCTATGGACAACAAAATATGCAGATAATGTACCCATAGAGGAACGAATTAGAATGTCAGAAGTGAGCAAAGGGTCAGTTATTTGGAACTCAGCCAATCTTCAACGAAATCTAATTCAAAAGCATAGCTTTTGGGATGTGAAGAATGGTCATACAACAAGGTTTTGGGAAGATTCATGGCAGCAGCTGCCAAATCTCAGAGACAATATCCCGGGGCTCCTAGACCAAGATATAAACCCTTTCGATAAGGTGAGTCAATTTTGGGACTCTCACAATGGTCAAGAACACAGAAAATGGAAAGAGGTAAGTCACATCATATCACACAGCCCAGAGCATTCTCATCTTACGCTTTCATCAGAACTTCAAAAACAACAAATTCTCTTTTCAGAAGGTATGGACATTCTTAGATGGGGGTACGAGGAAAAAAGGCATTTTCACTACCCAATAAGCTTACAAACTCATCATCAAAGATAGGGTAGTTAAAGATAAGTTATGGGATAAGATATGGAACTCCTCCATATGGCCGAAGGTCTCTACCTTTTTGTGGTTGCTGTCTCACAACAAAATTTTAACTTGGGACAATCTAAGAAAAAGGAACTTCTCGGGGCCATCCATATGTCCCAACTGCAAACAAGAAGAGGAAACAACATTACATCTTATGCAAACCTGTCAGCTAGGAAGGAAATTGTGGGAAAAGATCACATTCCGATGTAAAAAAGAAGGCAGAGTGCATGGGGATATCAAAGGCACCCTTCGCACTTGGAGCCAAGAGCCATATCAAAATAAACTTTTAAATACACTATGACAACTCATTCCAGGCCTCTTAATGTGTAATATTTGGAAGGAGAGAAACATAAGGCTCTTTAAAGATCAATCAATGTCGATTGAGCAGATATGGACCAGATTGCATAATAACCTTAGAGAAACTTTATCTGTCAAAGTATGGTCCAAGGAGGATTTCCCATCAAACCCGCAGGAACAAGCTATCTGGGACAGTTGGCAGATTCAATTAAATCATCCACTTTCATCCAAGGATAATATCTCTAAGCATCACACGCCTTCAGCTATATGGAACCCACCGCCAATCAATGTGTTTCAACTTAACTTTGACGGTGCTTCGAGGGGAAATCCAGGGAAAACGGGATTCGGTGGAGCCATCAGAGACTACCAGGGCACCCCTCTCATAATTTTTTATGGCTCAATTGGATGGAACACCAATAATGCAGCTGAACTAGAAGGATTATGGAGAGGACTAAATCTGGCACAAGATCGAGGTTTCTTTCCTCTTATTACGGAAGGAGACTCCCAAATTATCATCACTATGGCCTCAAAACTTCTGCAAGGATCCCCTGTTCACAAGGTCAGTAGCAGCTGGAGACTGGCTCCTCGCCTGAACCTTCTCAAGCAATGGTTTTCTCTTCACCAAGAAATTTCCTTCAAACACATCAGAAGAGAAGGGAACAAGCTGGCAGACTTTCTAGCTAATTTGGGAGTGGACAGTCGAAAAGATTTCTTTGAGGGCTCGCTATCCAGCACAGTTTCTGAAAGCCAGCTCTCAACATTCTGCGATATTGTCAACAATGATAGGCAGTCGAAGGACGGCTCACACCCGGATGCGGGTGCCTTAAAGACGTATTAATGCAAAAACATAAGAGGGAGGCAGCTGGCGTTACGACCGGCGGATCTTGGCAGTTAAATGCAAGTGAAACTCAGGCATTAATGGCTCTGAGTACTGGCAGACTACAAGGAAATAACTCCAGGATGGCGCGCATCCATTCGGGCATAAATGAGCTGAAACTAGGCGGAATTGGCATAGGGTTCTACTTCAAGCGGTTAATTCCTTTGCGTTCCAGAGCTGCGAACAGATTATGGAAGCCCCCTTGGTTCAGGTATGTGGGGTCTGGAATATTAAGAGTGTCTGTTGGGTCTGAACCTACTGTCGTCTGGTTCATTACGTTTGTTCTCTGTGTCTGCGTCTGGTATAAGAATTTTGCTTCGCCCGTCTTTGTTTGGTGTCTTAGCATAGCTTATTTGGTCAGCACTTGGCTAGCGCAGTGGGTATTATATGGTTATGATTGGGTTTCGTTGGTTGGTGATTCCTTCGAATGCTTGCTCCGTTGGGGGGTTTTATTCAGTGCGGAGGTCTGGTTTTGGAACCTAGTCCAATTAGCCTGTAATTGGCTAATCCTCACCCACCCTCAGTGTCTCTGTTCAGTCATTCAGCAAACTAATTTTACTATGCCTCGCCGTCGTGGAATTCTCAAACGTGGTAGCAATTCAGGGTCCAGGGGAGGCTCATGCAGTCATGGAGGCTCTGTCCTGCAACGCTTAGAGCCTTTAGCCTCTGTCCCGCTCCCCTCACCACCCTCCGACAGTTCCGGTCCTTCCCTAAACAGCTCTTTCCATTCTGCTCGTTTTAAGTTCAGAAGCAAGCTTAACAAGCCACTTATCTCAGCTGTTGTAACTGTGCTCTTCTCGGAGGAGGAGGATGAGCTAGCCAGTTCGGAAGAAACATCCAGGGAACAGGCTCACTCCCATACTCCCAGTGATCTTCAAGGAAGCCTAGTTGGGGATGTCCTCAATGACTCTGGGATGATGTGTGAGGAAGGCCAACAAAAAATCACTCATCCCCAGCCTTCGTCTTCTCAGGAGCCCATCATTGGATGCGAGCCTGTGAGCCTCTCCGGAAATGTTCTCAGCCTTGTTCTCCCTCTAGGACGCAACACGATGGATGTAGAAGACAATATAATGGTTTCCTGGATAAACCAAGCAAGTGCGAAGGATTCCGGCTCTCCTCCGCAGGATTAAGTGCTTCATGGTTTCAATGACCCTTCAGAAAGCAAACCTCTGTGGTCTGTTTTTGGTATGAGTTTTCTTAATTTGCATGGTCTCTTCCCTCAACAGCACGAGATTTACAGTCTCCAGGACTTTTTTGCGTCTCAATGGAAATGTAATAGTCATTATAAAGAACAGTATTTTTGTAAGGGATCAGTTTCTTCTGTAGCTTCATCCTGATCTCGCTCAGCGCAGTGTTGAATTTTCTTAAGTTCACCAGTTTGCCTATTGTTATGATATTTATCTTTGTAAAAGTCAGGCATCAGGACACCTGCAATAGTCTTTTTGGCAGAGGGCAGGCTACAGCCCCCTCAGAGGTTCAAACCTCTCTGTAAATATTTTTCCTCTTTCATTTTAATAGAATAGTCTTTACTCAGAAAAAAAAAAAAAACAAGTAATGTGCAAACTATTGAAAGAATTTAGTACCCAAGCATGCGAGAAAGGACAACTTTGCAGGGAAGCCATTTATGGAAAAGTTGTATCAAGATGGAAATGTTTGAAAAGATGCGGGAAACTGCAGTGATGAATACTAACTACAATATAGAAATTTTTTCACTTAGCATTAAATAATTAGTTAAGGCTTAGCAGTACTATTAATATCTATTCAACAAATTGATGTGCAATCACGTCATTGCTAAAGTGCTTAATATTACTCTGGTGCATTGTGTAATGATTACTAACTGGAAACATATCAATAAAATGGTATCTATTGATATTATACAATACTCTTTCAAGAATTTATTCGATAAACCTACTGCGTAATCAACATATTATTCGAGTGATTAATATCATTTATTGTTTGTAAACAATTCAAAATTATGCACAAGTTTCTGCAGCCAGTATCCACCATAGCAAATTGAAATGATGTGTGGATCTCCTTCACATATTTTTATTCACATATTTTTTCTGCATAATGGAAGCTTCCTATGCATCTTCACACTTCATATATGTGTAATGATTATTTTTCATAAACATATCAAGAATATTGTATTTGTCAATATTGTAAAATAACTTCTTTTTTTTTTTCACAAATTGACACGTAAAATGAGTATTCGTTATAGCTAATTAAAATGATATGCTTTGCACACTTATTGCACACATTGCCTTGTTTTTGGGCAACACTTTAGCAATTATCAGATATAAAGTAATAATTGATATGCAATCAAGACACCCTAAAAAAACTAATTAAGACTTAATTCTATGATTAATAGATATCTTTTAAGATATTAATGGAAAGTACTATTAAGATCATAAGCATTTGTAGCAGAGTCATGGTAAAATATTTACATGTTTAGAGCTTATACGAATTCAACCCCATTGAATTCAACCCATGATCTTTATGATATCAAGGAACAAAGTTAAATATACACAAAGGAATGAAGCAAAAAGTCCAATTGACATTTATGAGAAACTCATAGCTTATAGATGCACTCTTTATGGCAAGAGTATTTATAGTATTGTATGTCTTCTCTACTCAGTTATTGTTTTGTTGTGAATGAGGACGATGAAGAAGCTGAAATACCTCTGTAATGCAATACAAAAAAATGCAACTATTTCTAATTATAATTTGTTCAATGCTCAAGGTAATAGCCATTAAAGATAAGAAATCATAGAATGGGGTGATAACAACTACAAGATTTGTTATGAAAAATATGTAAAGGACTCAATAGGAGATTTATGTTTAGTTAGGTTATTTACATATGAAACAAGCTTTCCAAAACAATCTAACCATGTGTAAATATCTATTTGCTACACCGGTTACTTAGACAAAATCACATTGAATATAATAAAGCATCAACTATTATTTGTCCAAATTGCATGAATTATGGACTTTGTTCTGATTGCATTTAATATAGTTACTACTTACTAATTTTGTTATTAACGAAAAAACACAAATGATGCATTTATTTAATCCATTAATATCGCATCTCTTCACTTCGTAAATTGCAAAATGAAGCATAACCACTTCATTATTATCCTTAATTAAGTTCTTAATATTTGTAATCTGCGCTCGAGGAAGTTGATATATGTGGAGGGGTAACGTATACAGAAATGTAAAAAAGAAGGAACGAAGCTTCTGCTACACATGTCACTTTTCCATACATCCTTTTAATTTTTTATAATGGATATGTTGGGTGTGGAGCCTAATTATCTTCCTGATCGTTCAAAAGTTTTTTTGTTTTTGTTTTTGTTTTGTTTTGTTTTTGTGTTTTTTGTTTTTTGTTTTTGTTTTGTTTTTTTTTTTCCCAGTTGCGTTGGATATTTGTTCCTAATGGGGCGGCAACGCCACCTGTATGATCGTTGTTAGGGGGTTCGAGGGTGGGGCAACAACGATTTTATGATCCCCTGAAAAATAGATGAAAATTTTCCTTTTAAAATATTGTAATTTCATAGTCAATCTGGGTTGTTCATTAGGTGGATGATCTGATGGTAGAAGTTATGCTAATTTAGGGTTTTTTTTCCCTAGAAGGCAACACTCAATTTATATGAGGGAATTGTATTGCAGTTGTGTATTATTATTTTGAGCGAAAAAGAGAGAGGAGACTGTGTGAGAGCGAAGAGGAATTACAACGTATATGTTGTAGGTTGTATCTCTTCATTTTGCTAGATAATATAAAAGAAATGATTGGTTGTTTCTCCATAGAAGTAGCCTAAATTGGGTGAACCACATATATCTGTGTCTCTCTTGTTTTATGTGTTTGTGTTTCCGCAATATTTTATGTGTTTCATTGCTCCATTAATTAATTTCTAATGGGATACTAGTTGCAGAGCTACGTTTATTCTTGCATTTGCTGAATAAATAATGAAAATACTATTTTATAATATCGACCGATTTGTTAAAAAGAAATAATCATTATACAATCCATTAGAGTAAGTGCTATTAAGCATTGAAACAATTTCCTGATTACATTTCGATTCGCCAAATAATTACTTATGTTAGCCGGAAAGGAAAATAGACAAATACACAAATTAAATCAGGGAAACATTTTAAAATTAGAGAAATGCTTTTTTGGCTTGTATAAAGATGAGGAAAATAAGATTTTACACCTGAATCAGAGCAACAACTAAATCAATAGTGATCTACATTAATGTAAGGTATAGCCAATGAATTAAAGAGAGGCATATTAATACATGTTAGCCATGGGAATTAAATCTTACTTATTCGAAAAATCTGATTACATGCTATATAGTTATTTCTAGATTTGATAACGAAGTAAGGTGGAACACTTCTATGCTCCGATTTCAGTATTTTGTGTTATTATTAGTTGTTATTTTGTAACTTTTCTTTTGTGGTTTGTGATTATTCATTTAGAAAACTTCTTTTGGAACTAGGTCCTAGTTCATTATAATGCAAGTCTATGTGGATTATTGTTGTTATTAGTTGATTCATTGTTATGTTTAATGTAAAAGATTTAATTAGTTTATCTTGTCCATAACATTATTGTATTCAAGTCTTTTTTATTTTCTAGTGAAATATAAGATGCCATGTGAATGAAGCAGAGTGTGGCATGGATTTCGTGAACAAGTAGAGTCAAGTCAATGTCACTTGGAGAGAATTGGTGAAGGTGAGGCTATAGATCCTAGTCCTGTCAATAATCCCGATTTGGATGACTCTGCATTTGATCAAGGTAAATTTTCTAATGAGCTTGCATATCTCAAAATGCTTCTAGAACAACTCCTAAGAAACAAACATGATGACCGGAATACTATCATCTCATTCATGAATGAGCTCCAATGTAACCAATGGTATATCTAGGACAAATTAACAAATCTGCAGAGGGGTCATGACCATTTACATGAAAACTAAATTGCTTTGAAGGCAGATTGGCTCACATGGAGAAACATGTATACTTTGAGTTTCAACTTCCACTGTCATCGGGTTCAGGAGCAAAGAATCTTGTTCCAAAATTACCCCTCATAGTTAATAGCTTTTGTGTATGTAATGAGCCTAAAAGTTTTCTGGATCTATGTTTATTTTCCTTTTTTGGCAATGAAGCAATTTTTTGTTAGGTTGTTATCGACACTGTAATGTTTTGTTTGTTTGTTGTTGTTGCATAAATTGATACTTAGTTTCATTTACAAATACTTCTAACGTTGTCGATCATTTGAGCTTTCCCTTTTCCTTTTATGGCATCCACATATTATTTTTCCTTATTTGCATTTACTTTTATTTAAAATTCGATGAGATTATTCTTTTTGTTTCATTGGGACATGGTATCTGTTATCACTGAAAAGATTTTAAAGCAAAGGTAAAATCATGAGAGTTGAATTTTTGACTCTAAGCTGTGTTTTTTAA
>APFE031298076.1:5145-36307 GCA_000404065.3 Pinus taeda | reverse complement strand
ATGGAATCCTAATTGTAAATGCTTTATATAGAGCAAGAGGTCGAATTAGCAAAGGGTTGGAAATTTTATGGAAAAGCTTGTATTTGGCTCATGTAAGACTCATTTTCAGTAATACATATTTGACCTTGCTTCTCAGGATTCATGAAGGATTTTTTATATTAAGAATATGTGATGTTGTCCTTTTCTTAATTCTTATAGTAGTATGGATGTATAATCACTCATAATTCACTGAATGTGCTCTGACTTCCTGTATACATTTGTAAACTGTGTGGTCCCATATGAGTTTATGTTATGAATGTTTAAATGTTGAATGCCCTGACTTCCATGTAAGGTTGAGTTCATTGTGATATTGAGGTGTTGTTGACTCCATAAGCCCAATGGATAGCTGTTAAATGTGTTTCCACCATTCATATTTTTCATAGTTGTTTTACAAGAGTTAGCCATCTTATCTATAATTAAAATCGTTAACCCTTTTGAGAGAGCCCTCTCAGGTTGAGGAGGCTAAGCCTTAGCCTAAAGTAGGTTTGAAACAATTACTTGAAGTCTTCCTGGTCTGCAGCCTTCCAGGGTCTGATTTTGAGATAACATGTTCAATGTCTTCAACACTTCCTAAGGTCTCTTGTAGCAATAGGATATCAATAGATTCACTCTCAATCAACCTCCACATGGCTAGTTTCTTTGAGGTACTAGCCAGACCTCTGCAGTTAAAGGAGATGGACTTCATGGAGGAACCCCTCCAGGGGCTTTTTGTGCTCTAAGGACCCCTTCCATTGTAGATTGTTTGCCAGTTATTACCTCGACTCCAGCTTTCTGAATATCTTTGGAAAGATTTGATTTGCGACCCCAGGATGATAGGGCGGAAGGAACCAGGTAGACCACCCCCAACCCAGATTGGGAGTCAAAACCCTGAGAGGGCCTCGACCGCAGATTGTAAGGGTGAGGCAGAATATGGCTAGGCGAGGCCTCAACCCCAGAGGAGATTGTGGTAGAATGAATTGATGGAGAGGATGGAGCATTGATGGGCAGGGGAGGAGAGATGGTACATGTAGCCAGAGAGACATATACAACCGAAGGATCTACCACAGAATTAGATATTGAAGGAGATACCAAAGGGGGGAAAGAAGAAGTACCCGTAATCCGAGCGACCTCTGTAGCCGCAGCAGCCCGGGCCCAGGTCAAAGGTGGTGAGGACATTCTGATCATTTCTCCAACCTTCTTCGACGTCCCTCCCGCGCTTTGATCTTTTGGAGACACCGGTCTAGATCGCGAAGCCGAGACAGGGGCTTGAGAGACCGTCACAGGGGCATTTCTTTTAAGATTTGTGGGCGGGCCCGAGGGATCCGGTGATTTCGAGAGCAGAGGGAATTCTTTGAATACATGCCCTACCTTATGACACCTCCGACACTAAAACGATACTCCTTCATAATCCAAAATATGAATTCTGGTGTAATGTCTCCACTTTAGAGTGATCTTCTCTTCCAAACCCTCCCTTGGGTCCAAATGCACCAGGATTCTTGCCAGTGCCCGATTCGTTGACTATAAAAAAGTCTTATCATATTCCAAATATGTTCCGAGGGCATTACCAATCCTGATAAACACTACTTTAGACCAGAATTGTGGAGGTAGAGGGTAAACGTACCCGGATGGGTCCTGCTCCAATTTTTTCCCTCTCCGGATCGAATAATGGAGATCAGCGCTTGCGAAGAACTGGGGCCATCTCTATGTGCCAATATTTGGCCAGGATCAGATCTGTATATTCTGCTCTTGAAAAATGCAGGGAAAACCAACCTCAAGCCAAGCTCTGAACCTCCGGCAGCTCTTTTAAGATACCTCCCCATATCTCCTGTACCCAATTCGTGACTTTGGTCGCAGAGTATGCCCTCCCTCTTACATGCCCTACAAGTACTCTGTTGGCTCTATCCACCACTTCTCCCATAGGAATGTCTTCGCCAATGGTGATGGTGAGATATTTTTAGGACTTCTTCACACACTTTATCTTCCTCTTTCCAGTTCTCGGTGCCGATGGATGCTCCGTTAGAGGATCAGGTCTTGAGTCCTTTAGGTGCGTTGTGGCTTTAGGGTTAATAACATGAGAGTCAAAACAACATGAAGGGAGGAAGTTAGGGTTTTCCAGATTCGGGGGAGGCGCACTCTGGGGAGGCACCAGGTTGAAGGAGGGGAGCGGATCGAAGCTGGGGGAGGGAGGCGAGATAGCGGAGAGAAGGTTGAGCGTTCCAGGGGAAAGAGGTGGAATGGCTAGACCCGGGGATTCTAGGGAGAGTGAGCCGAAACATAGCCGCGTTGAGGAGGATCCAGGGTGAGCATCAGCCAGGGGAATTGACAGTTGAGGAAGAGCAGGATCAACAGGGCTAGGGTTAATAATGCGATCGCAGAAAATGGACTGACCTTCATACGGGTCCTGTGTATAATCGATAGCTTCCTCTTCAAACTCCATGTCTTCCATTGACCTAAACCACCTTTGAAAACACCAGATAGGAGTTAGTTGCTTGAGATTGGTGGGACAACTGTCGTCCAGTATGAGGAAATAGGGAGACCGCAATCTCTTAATTTGGTATTAGCTGCGAATTAACTGCGCAATAACTGCATATTATTCTAGGGCTGAGTCATCACAGGTGTGGTAACCTTCGCTTGCCACCTGCCTGCCTGCGGCCACGTCAGAGCCCCGAAACCCATTCCGCCCTCCTCCATCCCTAGCAGCATGGATTGCTACAATTCCACCATTTCTCAAAGAATTATCTCTAAGTGTTTTACTATTCATCTATTGTATCACTTCTACATTCAACAATCAATTAAGGGACCCATTTTCCATTATTTTGTTGACTTGTTTGCTTCATTAAGCATTGTTTATGTGTTTATTTATTAGTTTTTACTTTATGTTTATGTATGCATTGTTTTCACCATTTACAATGCTTTGCCTTTTCATGATTGTCCACTAAGAACAACAATTATTTCTATTTTCTTTGTAGGGAACAATGTTAAAATTGGAAACTAGGGAAAAACTTCATGTGGGTCATCTTATTCATGGCTGATAATATTTTTATTAGATTCCTCTCATCGATAGGTGTAGGATTGATATAAAGACCATCTGAATTTATTTTGATTATGGAATTATTATCAAGCCGACCTACACTCATGTAGGCTCAGAAGCCCAACAGTGAAATCTATTCAAACATCAACGTTGTGTATAAATATAGGACTTTTCCTAATTTGGACTCACTCATCTCATCACATCTCTCTCTCTCTATTGCACAGAAAAGAGTCTCTTCTCTACTACCCAGAAAAAGGTCTCTCCCTCACACATGTGAAGCTGGAAGCAGCTGAAACTGAAGCTGCAACTGCAGAAGTAAAGTTTGACCTATGCGGAATAGAATATCTCCTAATCTAAACTGTGCTATAGGTTCATTTGAACTTCCTTTGAAAGCCGAAACTTTTGGTGGTGGAATCAAGTCATTCCGATGGATGGTTTGCAAGATATCGACTACCCTAGTTTGAAGGACGTTGCTGAAACTGAAGCTACAACTGCAGAAGTGAAGTTTGACATGCGTGGACTAGAAGATCTCCTCATCTGAACTGTGTTGTAGGTTCATCTGAACCTCCTCTAAAAGCCGCAACTTTTGGTGGTGGAATCAATTTGATCCGACGGTCGGTTTGTGAGATATCGTCTGCCCTAGTTTGATGATGAAGCCGCTAACGCTGATGCTGCTGATCTAGGGTTTTCTACTGCTAATATAAATCAGATTTATTGTACTATTTCTCTCTGTTGAATTATTGAAGATAAAAGAATATTTGATCAAAGGGTTTCCCCACACATTTTAGGGTTTGTCCCTGGCTAGCTGCCACATCTTGTGTCTCTTGTCTTGGCTTGTTTTCTGTCGATCGTTTAATGTTATATATGCACTTTACTTTATGTACATGTGATTGCTAATCTATGGAATATAATAAGAAAAAGAAGTAAACTATTATAAGCATAGAACATACCATAACTTAACATGGTATCAGAGCTGAGGTGAAGACAAAGCCCGAGCAAGAGCAAGAGAAATCACCGAAGAGAAGATTGGCAAGGCTATCCTAAAAGAACGATGGGGTCCTCAACACTCTTTCCTATCGAAGACAAGCTTCGTGAGAAAGCTGACTATCACGGATGGAAGATGTCTATCAATCTAACCCTTGAGGATTAAGGAGTGTTGGATCATGTGAGAGGAAATATTGTTGAGCCTCCATCTAATGCACCTACTGCTGCCAGGAACAAATGGAAGAACGGAGAAATTAAAGCAAAAAAGATCATCCTGGACTCTATCGACAAGCACTTGGTGGCTTACATCTCTAAATTGGACACCTCCAAGGAAATCTACGATAGACTGGTGAGTTTATTTGAAGTTAATGGTGCAAATCAAGTTTTATTTCTTAGAAATAAGCCGAGGGAAATCAAGGAGGGTAAAAATGAGAGTATGCAAGCATACTTCTTAAGAATCACTGAGATCAAGAACGATCTCCTATCTATTGGGGATACTATTAATAACAGAGAAATGGCACTCACAACTCTTGGAGGATTACCATCCGAATGGTACATGTTAAGGACTACTCTTCTAAACAATAATGTAATTCCTGGTTTTGAGGAATTCAAGGCTAGATGCATTCAAGAAGAAACAAGGGTAGAAGAGCAAGAAATGCCCTTGCCTAAAGTTCCTCCTGCTGCTTTTTCTTCTCATGCTAAGAAAAGAAATAATTTTGGGTCTAAATTGAAAAGAAAGGCTGGACCTAAGGGTGGAAGAAAAGGACGATGTTACATTTGCAATAAAGCAGGTCACTATGCAAGGGAATGTCCTGATAGAAAGGACTCTGATCGTGACAATGATCAAAATCCTCTCATGGTAATCGAAGGGATGGAAAATTCAATAGCAAAGGTAAAAGGAATGCTGGAAATCAAGGAAGAGAGCAACCATTCAAGAAGGCTAGAAATTCCAGGTATGAATCTAACACTGTTGACAATAAGCAGGTTGAATATTATCTACCAACTGCTCTATCTACCTCTGCTCCTTCAGACTCAATGAGAATTTGGCTCATTGATAGTGGTGCCTCAAGACATTTCACTGGTTACAAAGAAGTACTCCATAATCTGGTAGGGAAAGAAACTAAACTGGAAATTGTCCTTGGAGATGACATGAAATACCCCGTGAAATTTGTAGGCAATGTTTCTCTCAAATTGAATCAAGGTAATACAATCCACTTACAAGATGTATTACATGTACCTGATCTCAAAAAGAACCTGGTATCCATCTCAGCAATGGAAGACAAAGGCTACAAGGTAACCTTCAGCGATGGCAAGGTACGTATATGGAAAAATAATGTTAAAGATGCTTTCACTCTTGGTTTTCGAGTTGATTCTTTATATCAGGTCAGTGGAAGTTCGCTAGGTGTCATGTCTTGTGACACAACTCTTCAGTTTGAACTTTGGCATCGGAGGTTTGCCCACCTTCATTACAAAGCTCTACCCGATGTAAGACAGATGGTAACAGGGATGCTCGAATTCCAAGTAGAGAAAGAAGGTGTATGTCCAGGATGTGCCGAAGGAAACCTCAAAAGGGGACCATTCCCCTCAAGTCAAAGCAAGACCTTTGATATATTACAACTAGTTCACTCAGACATATCTGGTATGATGCCTGTGAACTCCTTGGGAGGATATTCATATTATCTTACTTTTACAAATGACTATTCTCGAAATACTTGGATATACTTCTTGAAAAGGAAGGATTAAGTGTTCTCTTGGTTTAGACACTTCAAAGCCCTGATCGAGAATCAAACCGAAAAGAAGATTGAGATCTTAAGAACTGATAATGGGACTGAATATGAATCTAATGAGTTCCATGATTTTTGTAAAGAGGTTGGCATCAAGAGGGAGGCTACTACACCATATACTCCTGAACAAAATGGTGTGGCGGAAAGGAACAACCGCACGATTATGGAAGCTGTCCGGGCCATGCTACATGATCAAAGAATTTCGAAGTTTCTATGGGTTGAAGCTGCAAACACTGCCATATATGTACAAAATCGATGCCCTCATCAAGCATTGGGTTCCAAGACTCCTGAAGAAAAGTTCACTAGTAAGAAACTTGATGTTTCTCATTTTAGAATTTTTGGAAGCCCTGTATATTTTCATGTGCCGAAAGAGAAAAGAAATAAATTGGGTGCATTTGGAAAGAAGGGAATTTTTGTGGGCTATGGTGAAAAATACTAAAGGCTATAGAATCTATGTAGTCGGTCAAAGGGAAGTCGTGATTAGTCATGATGTCACCTTTGATGAAGATATGGCTCTCAACAAGGTGGACAATCTTCCGACTTTGAGGAGCTCTCAAGAAGCCGACACCAGGGAACCAAAAGAAAAGGATGATGAATCAATGTCTGATGTTGAAGAACCCATGGATCTGATTGATTCTCCTCCACATGAGCCTTCCTCTTCTAGGAAGAGGCCTTCATGGCTTAGGGGGCTACTTGATGACGCTGAAGGACATGCTGCACCCCGAGGAACCTTTTGTGAAAGTAAGAAACCTAATAGGCATCAGGGATACCTGACCATCATGAGCACGATCATACAAAATGAGCCTTCATCATTATCAGATGCCGTCAAGCGTCAAGTATGGAAGGATGCTATGACCGAAGAATATGAGTCTATTATGAAGAATGATGTCTGGGAAGTAGTTCCTAGACCCTAGGACAAGACAATTGTTACTTCCAAATGGCTTTACAAGATAAAGCATGCAACATATGGAAGTACGGAAAAGTATAAGGCTCGTTTTGTTGTTCGTGGTTTCTCCTAGAAGGAAGGTATAGACTATGATGAGATATTTGCACCTGTTTCCAGATATATGACCATCCGCTCGATCATAGCCCTTGTCGCTTCACAAGGATGGAACCTACATCAGATGGATGTCAGGAACGCATTCTTGCATGGCTCTATCAAAGAAGAGGTCTATGTGGAACAACCCGAAGGATTTGAGATTTATGATCGAAAATCTCATGTATTCAGGTTGAAGAAGGCTCTCTATGGGCTGAAGCAAGTACCCCGAGCATGGTATGAGAGGATCAACAACTACTTGATGAAGCTGGGATTCACTAGGAGTGAAGTCGATCTTAACCTTTAATTTAAGGTTGAAGATGTGAAACCTCTCATACTAGTGTTGTATGTGGATGACCTCTTTCTAACAGGTGCATACCCTCTCATTCTCAAATGTAAGAGGGAGTTGGCTTCTGAATTGGAAATGAAGGACCTAGGGCTGATGCACTATTTCCTAGGACTTGAAGTGTGGCAGAAGCCAGGGGAAACTTTCCTATCTCAAGGAAAATATGTGGTGAAGATATTGGAAAGATTCGATATGGTGGACTGCAATCCTGTAACAACCCCGATGGAGCTTGACTTCAAGAAGTTAAGCGATAATGCTACTAGACCTGTTTTATGAAATGCTACCGAGTATCGACAACTCGTAGAAGCATTAATGTTCTTAGTGAACTCCCGTCCAGATATATGCTTCGCAGTCAACACGTTGAGTCAACATATGGTTGAACCCCACCACATACATTGGATTGGTGCCAAGAATCTGTTGAGATATCTTCGTGGCACTATCACTTATGGGTTAAGATACACTGCCGGATATGTGAGACTATTTGGATACACAGATGTTGATTGGGCAGGAAATGTGGAGGATTGTAAGAGCACTTCTGGGTGTTGTTTCTCCTTGGGATCTGCTTCCATATCTTGGATGAGCAAGAAGAAGAAGTCGGTGGCCTTGAGCACTGCCGAAGCAGAGTACATTGCTTCTAGCATGGCCTCTTATGAGGCAATTTGGTTGCGAAAGCTCTTCATTGCACTGTTTGGATTTACATTGGATACCACCGTGATCCTTTATGACAACCAGAGGGGGATTCGTTTTTCAGAGAATCCCGTATTTCATGATCGCTCCAAGCATATCGATATCAAATACCACTATATTTGAGATATGGTGCAACGGGGAGCTATAAGGCTCCAACATATCAGTACAGATGAACAGGTCGTCGACATTTTGACAAAACCCCTTGGGAAAGTAAAATTTCTGACTTTCCAAGAAAAACTTGGAGTTGTTCAAAGACCCTCTGATGAGGGTCATGTATGATGCATTGAGCTTTGGGAGCTCCAGGGGGGTGGGGGTGCTTCTTGGAGTATCATATGACCACATGATGATTCATTATCCCCTAGTGGTATACATGTACACCCTGTGGAAACATTGTAGTAGGATTGATGTGTTCTCCCGTGAGGCCTGGATTGATGTGTTCTCCCATGAGGCCTGGATTGATGTGTTCTCCATGGAAATTGTAGCAGGATTGATGTGTTCTCCTATAAGGCCTGGATTGATGTGTTCTCCATGGAAATTGTAGAAGGATTGATGTGTTCTCCTATGAGGCTTGAATTGATGTGTTCTCCATGGCAGCTTGGATTGATGTGTTCTCCATGGTGATTGTAGCAAGATTGATGTGCTCTCTTGTGAGGACAACATTGATTAGTTCTCCTGTCGAGGCATCCTACCCATGCAGTTTGGGACTCATGGGAAGTACCTCTCATATGATCAATGAGCAGGGAAATGAAGTTAGGGACCATAGTAGTACTGGACGCATCATTGTATCTACCGTACTCCCTACGCTAGGATGACATCCATTGATCTAGGATCAATGATACTGGTCTGGGACCAGTGGTAGGAGTTGTACCATACTATGACACTAACTTTAGGTCGGTTGAGACTGGTCTGGGACTAGTGGTACATACTCTGAGACTAACTTCGTGTCAGTGTAGTACTGGTCTGGGACCAGTGAGAGTGGTACATACTATGACGCTGACTTTGGGTCGGTTGAGACTGGTCTCGGATCAGTGGTACACTCTCTGAGACTGCGATATTGGTCTGGGACCAGTGGTAGGAGTGGTACTTACTATGAAGCTGACTTTGGGTCGGTTGAGACTGGTCCGGGACTAGTGGTATGCACTCTGAGACTGACTTTGAGTTAGTGGAGGATGATACTGGTCTGGGACCAGTTGAGTTGTACTCACTATGACGCTGACTTTGGGTTGGTTGAGACTGGTCTGTGACCAGTGGTACATACTCTGAGAATGATTTTGATTCAGTATGATACATCCTCGATCATTTCTTCTTCTTCATAATTCGGACAAAAGCAGAGAAGAACAGAACAAAGCAAAGCAACGCATAACAAAGCAGAGCCGAACAGATCAGTACAGACAAAGCAGAACAGGCAGAATAGAGCAGAGCAGGGCAAGGGTCAGGCTGTACAAGGTAGTGCATTTGATGGATGAATAATAATGACTGATAGACAAATTGCAGATGAAGTTCTCCCTAGTTGAGAGGGAGTGTTAAAATTGGCAACTAGGGAAAAACTTCATGTGGGCCATCTTATTCATGGCTAATAATATTTTTATTAGATTCCTCTCATCGAGAGGTGTAGGATTGATATAAAGATCATCCGATTCCGATAAGTATTCATGGATATATGAATTTATTTTTATTATGGAATTATTATCAAGCCGACCTACACTCATGTAGGCTCAGAAGCCCAACAATGGCATCTATTCAAACACCAACATTGTGTGTAAATATAGGAGGAATTTTCCTCATTTGGACTCACTCATCTCATCACATCTCTCTCTCTACTGCGCAGAAAAGAGTCTCTTCTCTACTGCGCAGAAAAGGGTCTCTCCCTCACACATGTGAAGCCGGACATTGCTGAAACTGAAGCTGCAATTGAGAAGTAAAGTTCGACTTGCGTGGAATAGAAGATCTCCTCATCTGAACTATGTTGTAGGTTCATCTGAGCCTCCTCTGAAAGCCGCGACTTTTGGTGGTGGAATTAAGTCAATCTGACAGACGGTTTGTAAGATATTGACTGCCCTAGTTTGAACGAAGCTGTTGAAATTGAAGCTGCAACTGCAGAAGTGAAGTTTGACCTGCATGGACTAGAATATCTCCTCATCTGAACTGTGTTGTAGGTTCATCTGAACCTCCTCTAAAAGCCACAACTTTTGGTGGTGGAATCAATCTGATCCGACGGTTGGTTTGTGAGATATCGTTTGCCCTAGTTTGATGATGAAGCCGCTAACACTGATGCTGTTGATCTAGGGTTTGCTACTGCTAATATAAATCAGATTTATTGTACTATTTTTCTTTGCTGAATTATTGAAGATAAAAGAAGATTTGATCAAAGGGTTTCCCCACACATTGTGGGGTTTGTCCCTGGCTAGCTGCCACATCTTGTGTCTCTTGTCTTGGCTTGTTTTTTGTCGATCTTTTAATGTTCTATCTGCACTTTACTTTATGTACATGTGATTGCTAATCTGTGGAATATAATAAGAAAAAGAAGTAAACTGTTATAAACATAGAACATACCATAACTTAACAAACAACCAACTGCTAAGAAGTGTCTTTTAGTACCCCATAGCAACAAAAACACCACCACATTTGGTATAACAATTTGTGGTAATTACATATTTCATCTTCCTACCTTTCACTAATAAAAAAAAGTAAAATATTTAATTCAAATTGATGCTTTTATATAATTTAGTTCCATTTTAGACAAATTCATTATCGTAGAGACAAAGTGACTTATTCTTAAATCATTATGAGAGACACCACTTATAATAAACTAAGAAAACGTGGCTTCTAAAAATGATCCTCCTATAAATGTGACTCCTATTAGAGGGGAATGTAATATTTAAACCATGACATATGTGAAATTGATGGCATGGAATTTTTTTATGAACTTGTAGGTTAATATGATAGATATGTAGAGAGCATATTTAAGATGATTTATCGACACATTGTTGGCATTATGGTGTGCATGGTTCTAGCTAGCTGATGTTGGCATTGATGCCAACCTTATGTAGATTAGCTGATGCATTGATGCCTTCCTTGTAGTATGGTTGCAATTGGTTGTGTTGACATTGAGATGGTTATGTTGACATTGATGTTAACATTTGATGATATAGCTTGTTGGTAGCATGGTGGTCATGGAGGAGTTTTCTTGTGTTGGCATGTGCATTGATCTCCATTTTATGATGCCTTGTTATTCATTGATTGGAGGCATTGGAGATGCTACTATAGGTGGATGATGCAAATCTACAGGAGTTGGAGATGATGGCTCAAATGTCATTCATGTTGTCGAGTTGGCACACTAGGTTAGTTGGCAACTAGGTCTTCATGATTATGCTCATGGGGATGACTATTGCAGTGATGGTTTTGCCTCATGATGTTGATAATAATTTTGCAGAGATGTTACAAAGTGTGTTTAGAGGTGTTGCAACTTGTGCAAGTGTTTGCGGAGAATATAGGACTTGTTGGCACTCATTCCAAACCTTGTTTGTTGGTTTCTAGGTCCATTTGGAAGTGGCACTTAGGATACATGTTTTGTCCATTTGCAGAGGTGTCAAAGGCTATGAAAGAGGTTTGGAGTCGAGTATAAATGTTGGAGAAGGTAATAAAATAGGTGGCAAAGGTTCTGGGCCGAGGTATAATCATGAAGACTCGTCCTCTCATTTAGTCAAAGACCCATATGTTTAGATTGCACCTCCTTCAACAATCCTCTGTATTGGATGCATGGTGGAACTTAGTTCAGTTTATTTGACGGAGATGCCCCTAACGACTAGAGAAATGATCTTTTTTCAGATGAAAACACATCAACCACTTCAACGCTAATTTGATAGGATTTTCTATGTATTTGTAATATTTTAGTCAAAGTCATTATAACGAGCATGGGACATGCCTGCCTCATATAGACACTTATTGTATCAATATTTATTCCGAGCATGGTTTCAACGGGTTCTCAGTATAGATATTTTCCCTTATCATCTCCATAACAAGTTTCTCTCTCTCAAGAAGTTAGTGGGACACATCGTTAGGAACAACAATATGTGATGTATTTCAACTATACGTTTGATCCTAACCTCATACATCAGGGGGAAAATGTTATTATGAAAAAATGGTACACCCATTTGTACACAATAGATGAAACTCAGGGTCGGTAAAAAACATGTACAAATGGCACATTTTTAGTTCAAAACAACATGAAGAAAAAAATATTCTCCTATAGTTTAAAAAAAAATCAAGCCTCATGAATGCTCCAAAGACAATTTGACACACCCTCACATATTTTTCTTTGATAGCCATGAGGGTTGCAAAAAGCACAATCATCACCTTGGAAGACACATTGCTTGAAGTAGCCTCAACCCCTTAACATGGCAGGGCTGCCCATTCAAACCTTGAGGATAAAGAACCCTTGATTGAAGAATGTTGGCACATCCTATCTCATTTTGAACCAAACTATCTCATTTATGAGCCAAATGAGAGAGATGGAATTCTATAAATCCAAGAGGACGAAGAGCCAAAAAATAAGAAGTTGTGCATTGTTATGCTGCCAAAATTTCCCCAATAAATCAAGCATTCCAATGCCAAGATGATTCCACCATTGAGAGAGTTTCTTCTTTGCTTCTTTGAGAGAGAAAGAGTTTGCAAAAGAGGTCGAGAAAGGCAAATCCTTGCTAAGAGTCATTGAACACCATTGATCAAATATCTCTTCAAGTTTCTTTAAAACCTATTTGTAACTCTTCCACTACCAACAATCAATAAAGATGACCATTTTCCCATTACTTTGTTGATTTGTTTTGTTTCATATTGTTGTCTTTATTTTGTGTGCATTGTTTTCATGTAATTCAATGCTTTGTTTGGCTTATATTTGATCACTAACATCATACATTGCTTGTGTATCCTCTTGTAGGATTCAACCAACTACAAGATAAAAGAATTTGGGACACTTGTGCTACCAAATTCAACACACACTAGGGAAGGACATTGTTGCTTCCTTCAGGAGGGGTTGTAGCTCCTTCTACTAGTGGTTGGTAAATTATTAGGGGTTATAGTTCCTTCCAGTAGTGGTTGGTAAAAATGGAAGTTGTAGCTTCCTTAAAGAGATAAATCAATTATTAATATAAATCTTGTGTACTTTTGATGTCCTTAAAGAGATAAATCAATTATTAATATAAATCTTGTGTACTTTTGATGTTATGTTATTGGTTAATGCTCTTTGATATTGAATTGTAAGAAAAAAATGAAATACTAATTTACCCCCTCTCAATATTTCCAACAACGATCTCACAAAATTCAATTCCCTCTACTTGGGAATAACCTTTTACTACTTATTGAGCTTTGTGTTTATCCACTTTTCCTTCTGTATTCAACTTCTTCTTAGATACCTATTTGCTACTAATGAGTTTTCTTCCACCTAATAACTCCACTAGATCCCAAACCTCATTCTTGTCCAAGTTTACCATTTCTTCAACCATAACACTTTTCCAGAGTTTAGCATTCTTTGAACATAATTAATCTCTAATAGTTCTATGATCGTCATCAATAAAAACAAAGAAAAACTTGAACGAAAATTAGGTGGAGTGTAACTTTTTAGTTGCTTTCCTTTTGAATTGATCTCTTCAATACTTGAGTATGTGGTTCTTCTTCTTCTGATTCTCATTCTTCTGTAGAGATTGATTCATCATCCTTCAATTCAAACTATATCTTCTTCAATTTTTTCTCCCTTCATAGGAATTCCTATTTGACATCTTTGATTTCTCTAAATACCACATCTCGACTATACACAACCTTCTTAGTTTTTGGGTTCCAAATCTTGTAACCTTTTAGACCATATATATATCCAATAGAGACACATCATTCTTCTTTCTTATCTAGCTTACTCTTATTCTCCTTTGGAACATGAACAATAAACATCACAACCAAATATCTTGAAATGCCCAGAGATGATCTTTTACCAGTCCATACCCCATGTGAGTCTTGCCATCCAATATTGATGAGAGTGATGTATTTACCAAGTAACATGTAGTGTCCATAATTATACTTGTCCTAACACAGTACCATTGAGCATGCTCCTTTCATTTTGCATCAATGTCTTGTTCATCCTTTTTGTGTTCCATTTTGCTAAGGTGTGTATGGAGTAGTGTTCAACCTTGCTATACAACACTTCTTATAGAATTATTCGAATTAATTCCTATAAAATTCTCCACCATTATCTATTCTCAACACCTAAATTTCGCTCTTTTTGATTTTCCAAAACCCTTTGAAATTTTCAAAGACTTCAGATTTATTCCTAAGGAAATAAATCCATGTATTCCTTAGGAAGTCATCTATGAATGAGACATAATATACAAATTTACGAAGTGATGGAGCCAAAATAGGTCCAAACACATCACTGTGCACAAACTGTGAAATTCCCTCTACCCTTGTAGCACCAAATGAGAATCTTATCTGATTCTTCTTCCCATATAAACAATGTTCACATAAATAAAAGTCCAGATAACATTTAAAAATACCTTCTATCGCACCATTACCATGTAGTACTCTAAGTGCCTTTTCTTTGATATGCCCCAGTCTTTGATCCCACAACATAGTCATTTCTCTAGAGATTGTAGGAGTTTTTGTTTCTTTAGCTCCCCTCATAGGAACAACATAATCTTTGCACCCATCACTAATAGTGCTTCCCAATAGCTTATACAGAGTTTCAATCCAAGCTCCTCTTAGCAATAATACCTTTGCTGCTCGAACCATCATGTAAGTATCCTTTTCAAACACCATTTTTACACCTGCATCACTCATCTTGCTTACAAAAATCATATTTCTGGGCAACTTTGAGATGTGCAATTCACCAAGGAATGTTGTAATCCTTCAACCCACGAGCTTCAACTTGAATTTTTCTCATTCTATGATTCTATCTATTGATTCATCTCATAGGAAAACATCGCTAGTATCATGTCTTTCATATTCACAAAAACACTCCCTTTGAGAAGTCATATGAAATGATGCCCTTGAGCTGACCAACCATACCTTATGATCTACATGGGTAATTGAGGAAGTCAGGTACACATCCCCCTCTTCATCTGAGGAGGTTTTTTCTTCTATCAAAGAAACATCATCAGATCCCTTCCCTTTCTCAACAATTTTGGATTCACGATATATCTTTTAATGCCCTTCTTTTTTGCATCTCCAACATAACTTTACTAATTTTCTTATAGACTTAGATCTTCCTCTAGATTTAGATCTCCAACTTAAGGACTTGTTTTTATTTCTATTTTGGGAGTGTTCTCTTATAGACAAGGTATCTGTGCTCTAACTTTCCATGCTTTAACATTTCATTACCTTTGATAACATGGATGATACTATATTTTCAAAGCGTAAAGTAGTTGCATTACTACCTATGGAAACAACCAAACTATCTCACGAGTCTAGTAAAGAACATAAAAAATTGATATACTTATCTTCATTTGAAATATTAATATGAAAAGATATTCACTGACTTACCATAGTATTGAAGGTGTTAATATGCTTTGTCATTAAGTCTTCATCCTTCATTCTTAAGTTATACAAATTTTTGCGTAGGAACATTTTATTCACTAGGGACTTACAATAACACAAAGTCCCTAACTTGTTCTGCAATGCCTTCATTGTAGTTTCTCCTGAAGCATTTAGTAATATTGAATCTGAGAGGGATAATCATATTGTGCTCTTTACCTTTCGATCCAACTTGGTCAAGTCTTCTATTGACATAGGTGCAATACTAGGATCCATAATGATCCACTGATCTTTGTCCACCAATAAATCTTCCATTTTGAGATTCCACAATCCAAAACTCTATGCATTGAATTTCATGATCTCTATCTTTGAACTACTTGCCATTTCCTTTCACCACATGAATCAATTTTGTAGATCTGCCATTCTAACATGGTTTACTACAGAACCGAGCAAAACCCCTTAGCCACAAAATCATCCATTGAAGCCAAAATTGCTTGAGATACCAAATGAAGGTTTTAACCTTGTACAATTGAATTTTGTAAACATATTCTTAATAAAATGGAAAATATGCAATAGAAAATATAAACATTAATACAATTTTTACCTTGGAAACCCAAATTGGGAAAACCACAAATGTTATATATATATATATATATAATTATATATATTATAATATATATATATATATTATCTTATGACATCCATAAACCACCAATCCATGTACCCTAGATCAAAATACAACTACAGTTCCTTAATCGGAATTAGAAAACTATGGGTTAGACCACCATGCGGCAGAAAACTGCTAGAGGAGAAAATTGTGCACCAAAAATTGTTGTTTTTTTTGTGGAGGGGGAGGGCAGTGTTCCCAAACCCCCATACAGGGAGCTTCTGCCCCCTGCAAACCGCCCTAACAAAGGGGGTTTCACCTCCCCATGGTCCCTCCTAAAGAAGGGGAGCTATCTCACTCCCTATGACCCCTTAACTACGCCGGATGCAACATACAACACATGAGAATAGTAATGTAAAAAATATAACAAATAACCAACACCTGTAACATGCGAAAAATTTGCAATGCAAATTCCACCCCACCCAAATACATCATCTCATACAATCTCTTCTGGCACTTGTCATAGTCATGTAAAGAATACTTTTAAACATTTAAATTAGCAAAGCTTGCACTGTGCAACCCTTTACTAATATTTCTGCATGCTTTTTGTATATCTCTGTGATCACTACAGCGCTTTACAAATGCATTTATACGTACTTGTAAATCTAAATAGATTGTGCACGGACTTTGTAGATCTCTGAGATCAATACAGTGTTTTAAAAATGGTTTTAGATTCACTTGCAAATCCGAATAGAATGTGAAGGATAAGGAGTTATAGGAAAAGGTTGGGTGCCATAGCCAGTTATCACAAACATTCACAAACGAACGATGTAAAGAATAATGTATGAGACTTGCTTGGATTTAAAAAAGATAAAAAATATGCAAAGCATTTTCAGGTCTGTGTGAAACATAAGTGGAAAAGAAGAGATGCCAGTTATAAAACATTACCATAGAATTTCATAATCTGGAACCATAGGGATACTTATTTTTTATACATGTAGAGAGTTAAACTGTCCACTCCGAGACCATACTGTTCATCTATACATGTCGAGAGCTCAAATGTCTTGTGTGGAGAAATCTACAACAGCATTACTTCTCGGATTCAATACCTTTGGCATAATATACACCCACTGGAATTTCTCCAACAGGATCTTAGGATACTATATCCCTATGCATCCAGTTATTTCACAGGTAGAAACGTACAATAGCTAGCTTGCAAGATCATTGTTTTTGAGGTTTTCTTTATTTGAAGAAACTGTGGGGTTATTTGTCTTCCAAAACTTTAAGCTGAAATTCTCTACTTTCTGTTGCAACGTCCCTTCAATCTGCTCAAGTGAAAGGCCCTTTGTTTCAGGCATAATAATGAGTACAAAGAAAAGTGCAATCACTGATATTACCCCAAAAACTAAGAATGTCATGGAAGTGCCAATGGTTACGGTCATAGTGAGAAATGTTTGCGCCACTATCAAATTAGAAACCCAATTTGCTGTTGCAGCCAGGCCTCCACAGATACCTCGGTACCTCAAAGGATAAATCTCAGAGTTGATGACCCAAGGAAGTGTTCCCATTCCAGGAGCAAAGAAAATAATGTACAGTGCCAGTCCAAGAACAGCCAGCCAACCATACTGGCTTGGGCATCCTCGGGTAAACCATGGTCGAGAATCACCTTCACAAACATGCTTCACTGTTGAATTTGACAGTAAACAGGCTCCTGGCAACAACTGAGAAAAAAATGTTTTTTCAGCCACTGTTTTTATGAATGCAATTTTAATTACCAAACTTAAATACAAGAGGGGAACTTTTAAATCCATATTTAAACACAAGAAATGCGAAAAGAAGTTGAAAAGACACAATCCTCTCTACTCTTTCATTGTCAATTCTCAGTACCTGGTTACCTCCAGATGCACAGAATCCACAATCAGGGCTGGCCTTTAGGCATTGCATACAGTCCCATGTTGCACTTGTTGAAATGTATTGTGGACATTGGTAACCTGAAAATTGTTGGGTTGCTTTCCTGCTTACTAAAGGAGAACTATCTGTAGTTATGTGGAATACAATAGTTAATAGGACTAGTGATGTAATTACTCCAAGCAAACTGGAAATAAGAAGTTTTCGTCTTCCAAATCTGTCAATGAGATAGATCGCCAAAATAGAGCCAAGAGCATTCAAGCCTGAAGTTATTAGAGACAGCAACAGAGCAACCGTGTTGGACGCAAATCCAGCCAATTGTACAATGGTAGGACTGTAGTACATGACAGTGTTGATGCCAACAAATTGTTGAAATATCTACCCAAAACAGAATTTGACATGTTTGAGCCATTAAATTAATGTGATCAGTCAAAAGTAATTATAAAAGCAGGGAAAAAGAAGACAACGTTGGTCTGCGCTTACTTGAATTCCACAACCTGCAATAAGTGCATATCTCACTTCTTTGACCTTCCATAATTGACTGATCTGAATCTTTTGTGAAGGCCCGTGCAACTCAATTTCTTGCTCAACAGATTGCTTGAGCTCTTGAATTTCATTTTCAAGATCCTCAGGGGGATGTATCCTCTTCATGATGGAAATTGCCTCTGCTTCCCTTTTCTGTATCCAATATCAAAAGTCCATAATTAACATTCTGAATCTAAACAAATCTCTAGATTGAAAATTTGAGCCTTGGAAAAAAATATTATGATTGTATACCAGCTTATTCAATGACCTGAAATCCATACCTTTCTGTACAACCAACGAGGAGATTCAGGTAAATAGAACATTAAGAAAAGCTGTAGAAGTGCAGGAACAGCTGCAATTCCAAGCATCCATCTCCAAGTACCAGGTGCCTGTAAAGGTCATCCCATGATTTTTCAGGTGAAATTAAATTTTCCACTTTGATATTAATAAAGGAGGCTATACGCATGTGAAGTTGAACTAATGGTTATGAGTTTTTTTTAATATCAATTAGTGAAGGTGTAATGAATCCACCTTGACAACAACGGGGTGATTTATGAAGTACTAGTTTATTCTCACAACGAGCTGGCCTTGTTATAGTGTCTTAGTAGATGTAATAACATTCTCTCTCAATCTGTTTTGTGGGCTAGAGGATGTAGAGAGTTTTAGCCAAACAAAAGCTGAGAGGTACCTGTTTCCTTTGGGGGTGCCAGAGGATGAGGAGAGCTTTGGCTAACCTGTATAGGGTAGCAGAAATGTAATCAAAACATCCTAAGAACCATATTAGTATTTTAAGATTGTCCATCACACGTATTAATAATTATGTTGGAGGGAGACTGTGTTAGTTTTTTGTGAAAATATACTCGATGTTTCAATCCCAGGGTAGGGTTTATCATTAGGAGCTTTAAAACTCCTGACGGGGATCATCCTCTGATGATGATCCCTACTCTTTTTGCGAGAATACACTCGACATTTTGATCTAGGGATCATCACCGAGAGCTTTAAAACTCCTGATAGGGATCATCCCCTGATGATGATTCCTACTCTCATCATCAAGAGCTTTAAAACTGCTGATGGGGATCATGTCCAGGAGACGATCCCTGCTCTAGGATTGAAACAAGTATATTCTCACAAAAAACTAACGTAGTCTCCCACCAACATAATCATATTAGTATTTTGTTTTGAGTGCTTTATGAGGGTCAGAGAATGTAGAGAGCTTTGGCTAATTTGCACAGGGTAGCAGAATGCCAATGAAAAACATTCTAGGAACCATTTTGTATTTACACAAGGAACTTTTGGTACCACCATAATAGACTCAAAAAAATAAAGGCCATTTCAAAATTTTCCATATTCCTTAAAAAAGGGAAATGGAAGCAAATGTCCATTTAAATTAGGAAATGTTTCCAAGTAAGAGATGTCTAAAAATAACAGCAAGACAGCAAAGAATAGCCACCAAAATTTCCTCTGTAAAATAACACACGAACATTTTTCTTTGTAAAGATAGCACACACCTTGGTGAATGCCAGGTTGATGCAATATGACAGGAATTGTCCTCCTGTGATGAGAAAACCATTAGTACTCACTATAGCACCCCTCACTTTCGTGGGCGAGGCCTCTGAAATATAAAGGGGTGAAGTCATTGATGCCATGCCTATACCCAACCCCACACAGATTCTACCCATTATCAAAACTGCAGGGATTGGTGCGGCAGCCATGAGAATTGCCCCCAGAATAAATACAAGATCAGCTTGCAGCAGCGTTTTCCTCCTCCCAAAATGGTCACTCATCCACCCCCCGAATCCAGCGCCAATGATGGCCCCAGCAATGGCAGTGCTCACAATAGTTTCCTGCACTAATTTAAACATCAGAGTATATATATTCTGGATCCAAAGCAATACAAATTCTATGGAGATTGGCAGGAATTCGAAATTTCACTGGACAATATTGTTGTTGAATACCTGTAGAGTTGTAGAACGGTCCACAGCTGGAAAATCATCTCTAATATACAAGAGTGCACCAGATATAACTCCTGTAATTTGGCACAACATGTATACCTTAGACAATTCATCAAAACCTTCAAGTTACTGTGTATATTGGTAAAGATACTGCAATGGGAGCACAGACTGTCACATACCAATATAAAATCTGATTGGATAAGTATACTAGCATAGGTGTGTCTTAATTTGGTATTTATAATACATGATTATGATACTTCCGAGGTTAATTTGAGAATTCCATACCTGTATCATAGCCAAAAAGAAAGCCTCCAAGCCCTGCAGATAATGCCAACTTGAGTACAAATGGGTTTTGTCTGATCACGTTAATACATGTTGTAAATTCTAGGGCATCGGCCTTTGCAGGTCCACCTTCCATCTGCATCCATTAAGAACACTATCAGTATATAAAAATGTTTACAAAAAATAAGGCCAAGTACAGAAAGAAACTATCACAATTACAGCAACCACAAAAATCCAGTGAGGACACAATCACCAGATCTATAAATTGAACAAGATAATCTACCTACATGTTTTGTAAAAAAACCACCTAGCATATCGAATTTCAAATAGAAATTATACAAAACTGCGCTGATAATCAAACATGGGTTAATTGCAATGCACTCGCACCACACCACAGCCCAGCATAAAAGAAGACTTTCAGTCCTACTCTGGCTAAAAATTGGGTGGTTTCTGTGACTTAATATAAAAATTAAAAACAGAAACCATTTTGATTTTCTGCATAGCATATACATTTATTTGGCTCTGGGAAACCAGAGAAAATTGACATGTTAGATCAAGTTATCAGACAAAGATTGAGATTCTTGAACTAATAAACTTAAATGAAGTTAGTGAAGAAATTGCATAGAAATTTTCGGAACTCAGAACTTTCAACCACCAAACTGAAATGACACAGTAAATTTTGATTAAATTTTAATCCAGCCAGCTCACAAATTCAATCAAGCCAAGAAACACAGAGATGTCTCGTTTGGAACACTCATTACCTTTTCTCTGAACTACACTCGAGGATATTGAAGATTGTCAAAAGCAACTTTCTGTCAACCTCTTCTGTGCCACAATTCAGGCAATATCCAGACCTCGTTTGCTCTTCAACCTCAGCAAACTAGATCAGCAGAGCTTTAGCAAAATCTATCAGAATCTCCACTTTCTCCTCCAAAAATTCAAACAAAGCACGACCCACTTCGGTACTCTACGATTCTCAAATACCCAAGAGACTCTGCAACAAACTACTCCTCCCTGCACCTCCTTTTATACCAATTTCTCTACGTTGTCCTTCTCGAGTTCCTAACTCGTTAGAAAATATCCACATCCAGAGAAGACCAGAATATATTATTTTGACACTATATATCCCACACTTATCCCTCTCACCTCCGTTTCCTCACTAATGAATCCATGCATGTGTGGCCACAAAGCTTCGTTTTACACGATGAACTTAAATTGAGTATTTCACTAGGAAACCTCCACAAGAAGTGCCTTTTCGAGTAACGAGTAATTTCGGCACTGTGTATATCACTCCTTGTGGAGTAATTTCGCCACTGTATATACCTAATATTTAATCCTGCATTTTCCCACTTAGCATTCCATGCACGCATTTGTCACCATAGCAGAAATCACTGAAATTGAAAATTATGACTGGAATACATACACAATGTATATCCATCCGTGGTAAACACCTTTGGAACCCGTGCATGCCGTTGGCACTGTCTGCCTTTCTCCAAGTTTTCAGATTTTCACCCTCTTCTGTCTTGCCTCGTGTACACCATTTTTCAGGTAACCTGGCATCGAGATTGTGCACTTACTCTGTGACAACGTGTATGCACAGCATGTCAGAGTTCGCCTTTTGGTGGTCTCCACGTGTAAAATCAAGACTGATTGGATAATGTATTTGGCTAAGAATTAATATAATATTGTTGAGACATACTAATGGCGAATTTGGAAAAAGATTTAAGTGGATTTGAACATAGAATGTGTTTTAAGGTTTCGTAGTTCATTTGGATTTGATCTTTGACTCACTAATGTCTTGTTCCGACCACAAAAGGTTATCTCGTGTTTCAATACATGGCCCACATTGTAAGTGAGGGTATTGGAAACTCCAATTCTACAATTTCTAATGCAATTGTTTTTAATGTGATTTTTTGGATTTTTTTGGTGTTGATATAAAAAAATTTAAGGTGAAACACTAATTTGTGTAATATAAATCGGTTTTTTTACTGTATATATGGATTCAACACATTTGAGGTGAAATATTAATTTGTGTAATTTAAAAGGGTTTTTTGACTGTATGTATGGATTCAACACCCTGAAAAACCCCTACGACACTTGGATTGTGCAAGGGTTACTCATCAAACTTGTGACTTCAATAAATTCTTGAGGAATTTTAGAGAAATTAGATCGGAAAAACCCACCTGATTGTGCAGGCATTACCATCAAACTTGTGATTTCAAAAAATTCTTGAGGGATTTTAGAGAAATAGATCGGAAAACCACCGGAAAACTTCCAAAGAAGCACTAAAGAAAACTGAATTTCGAATCACATATACAATATTTATTTTATAAAGTTGTAAATTTAATTGTTTAAGTTTTAGAAGGTTTGGGCATTTTTTGGTTTAATTTCTAGAATTTGTAGAAATTTCCTTGTATCACAAAGTTTGAGTTGTAATTCTCCACATTTGAATGCTTCATTGATTTTTCAGTGCCAAATTCTTTATGTAGTAAAAAACACTATTAACAAAATTAGATTTTGACAAAAAATTGATAAAATTCTAATAAAAAACTCCAAAAATAACGGTTTAAAACCCCTTTGACTTCATATTACAATTAAATATATAGTCAAAACCTATTTTTAACAACAAAAATAGATTTTGACAATTTTTTTTCCACCAAATAATAAAAAACACCAAAACATAACAAATTTAAAAAACCACTTAACTCATATTACAAAAATCGCCAATCAAATTACTTCTTAAAAACACTTTAATATTAAAATAAAAATATAATTAACATATTTAATTAAAAAATAAAAATTTAAAATTTTCCATTTAATAATAAAAGATTTAAATGTTGTTGGAAGAAAAGCATGAAAATATTTAAGGAGAGAATGATGAAAGTAATGTCTCTCTTCATAATGAAACTATTATTCAAAACGTGAGGATATTTAAATAGTGATATCTACCACAATTGCCCCGATAAGAGTAAATAAAGTGCTCTTTTGATTAGAGTTTTTCTTACGTCATTTATATGCCTTGGTTTACAAATATGTACCGGTGAGTTTCTATATTTAGTTAATAAAATATGTAGCGGTGAGTTTCTATATTTAGTTAATAAAATATGTACTGGTGAGTTTCTATATTTAGTTAATAAAATATGTACGGGTGAATTTCTATTTTTAGTTAATAAATAAGCATTATAGAATACCCAAAACGGTGGGAAGACAATGGTAAAAATGATTTTTGAAAATTCACACGAAAATAACATTCAACCAAGAATCTAAATATATTTTCATATAGATTTCACGAACTTTCTCCATTCAACCAAGAATCTAACTGTATTTTTGTATAGACTTCACAAACTTTTTCTATAATTATTTTATGAATATCTCTTTTCTAGACTTCACAATTTTTTCCATAATTATTTTATGGATATCTCTTTTTAACACCTTAGGATCAGATTTATAGGGAATATATGATGGAGAATTGTTAGCATAATTGTTAGTGGTGGTAAGTAAATGCATGTAATATTGAATTGCAATGAGAAAATAAATGGAATAATGATTTTATTCAAAGAAGTAATGTAAGGAGTGTTTATGGATTTGCAGATTAGAGTCAAAATATTTTAGGTGTTTATATTGTTGACCAAATGAAACATGTTTCAATTTTAGAGGTCAATAATGTAGAGGTCTCTTCTCTTTTTTTTGCACTCCAAACAAGACAATTATTTATAGATTCAATGGTTTTTGGCCAAAACCTGAAGCACTTACCGAATGGATTTTTTGTCGTGGACACCAAATTGTGATAGATACTTATGTTTGTAAGGATTATTCATAGCCCAATTTGATAGTCAAAAGGACCTAGACTTTGTCTTATAGGAAGGGCCATGGTTTTGGGGAAATGTTGGGTTATTCATCACTCCATGGTTTCCAAAGTTTGATGCCACATCAATGGTAGTCACAACCACGCTGATTTGGGTGAGACTTCCAAACCTTCTCCTTCCCTTCTTGCACCATAAACTTCTTGAAGTCATAGGAAATGCATTGGGAAAATTCAAAAAAAGGGATCTGGAAAGAACATAAAAATGTCTCCACCTTTGCCAGAATATGTGTGGAAATAGACTCGAGCAAAGAACTTCGATCACATAATTTTGAAGCAGAATGATTTACAGTGGTCGCAAGTTTTAGACTATGAGTATACGACATTTGGATGCCATGAATGTTTTCAAATAGGTCACTTGCAGAATACTTTCCCACATGCTAAGAAAAATCCAAAAAATAAAAAGAGGCAGCCCAATTGAGCAAAAGGGTGGCAGTTTTCAGAGCTTCCCCTTTATGAAAACGAAGAAGAAGAATTTAGAGAAAACACTCAAGACGAATTTGATGTAGAGAATCAAGCTAATTCTGGTCATAAACAGAAGAGGAATCCCAAATCAGACACGATCAATCATATAGATTCAGTAGGGCTCTTTCCCTGTAGGCATGTAAATTTCATATGGGCTTGGGGGCAAAAAAAGAGCCCATGTTTTCGAGAGTTCTAATTATGACAAAGAAACATCCCATGTTGATAGTGCATTGGCGATGGTTCCTATTATTCCAACTTCAGATGGTTGGCACAAGGTGCAAAAAACAAAGGGTCAAAGATTTTCTAATGCGGAAAATGTCAGCTATATTTCGTCTCTTCTATTGTACATGCATTAGTTTGTTATGTTTCTTTTGTTGTTATCTCTATGTCGAGAGGCGATTTAATCTAAGGAATGCTTCATAGCATGTGCAAAATGTAATTTTATTTTCCCTCAAGATAAATAAAATTATGCATCTTTTTCTATGGAAAAACATTAAACTCTAATAAAATGTTATCCATGCTGACCAAGACCAAAATTAGCTAAGGAAGGAACAAGATAAGGTTTAATGTGAAATAAGATGTTTAGGGTAAAAAAATCTACCTTTTTTCTAAAATATTCACCAAAAATATTAATAACGCAATGAAAATTCACTCAAACATCAAGTAACTATTTAATTATTTAAAATAAATATGAATATATTTTTTAAATAAAATAGACAATTTCTATAAAAGTTCAAAAAATAATAGCCACACAGGTTGTAGCTCAATTGGCGATATCCTTGTTATGAACTAATATGTAAAGCATGAGATTCAAAGTTCAAATCCCCGTGGGTTAAAGCAACGAAGAAAAAAACAAAAAATAAAAAAGTAATGTTTATGAGTTGGTGATCATTATGATATGAAGTATTGTGTAAATTAAGAGATCCTAGGTTCAATTCCTCCAAATTAACTTGCTCTAGGGAGAGGAGGAAAGGTCATAGGCCCTAGAGGTCAAGCACCGAGAGGGATCAAATCAAAGGTTAAGCACCGAGAGAGATCAAATCTTTCAAGTTGCAAACATTTTTTTGAGTGGAAAACTTGATGAAAGGTTTGCACCTCTAGAGACTTGATCCATCTCAACGATTGATAGATCCAAAGTTAAGATGGATCCAAACTAGTTTAGTTATTAATTATATTAATAATTATAATTAATAATTTTTTATTTTATTTTTTAATTTGATTTAATTTTTATTTTTATGTAATTTGATCGAGTCAAAATGTTTTAATTAATAATTATAATTACTAGGTTAATTTTTTTATTTGTTTACATAACATAACATTACAACATCTCTTCCATATTGTCCTATATAATGTCTCTTGGCACATACACATTATATAAATTACAAATCCAAATCAAGGTGTGCTCACAAAGCATAACACCAACTTAGATCCATCTTAACTCTGGGTCTATCAAGTGCCAAGAGCGATCAAATCTCTCAAGGTGAAAACCTATTTTTGAGTGCAAAACTTGAGGAAAGGTTTGCACCTTGAGAGATTTGATCCCTCTCATCATTTAGATTCAGAATTAAGATGGATCTAGGTTGGCTTAATTTTTTGTTTGTTTGCTAGGTTATGTGAGTCCTGAGATGACTCACACGCCTACCATGTGGTTTGAATAGCCATGACTTAGGGGTATCTAATTTGTTAAAATCACTTGGGGATTGCACTCAACTTGGGCCACACCAACCCTTAGCATGGTTGGATATTTGCACGATTTTTGCACACAAGATTTCAAACTGGTGACCTTTACACCATGGAGTTCCTTAATAGAACGCCCTGTTGCCATCTACTCTATGCCCCATGGGCTAAGTTGGTTTAATAATTAATAATTAATTAATTTACTAATTAAATTTACTAATCTACTATTTATTAATTAATTTTATTCTTTTCTTTTTCTTTTTTATGTTTATGTAATTTGATTGAGTCTAAATATCTATATAGCATAATAGTACATTACAACATCAATTTTGTGCGTGTGTAATATTTTTTTTACTATTACAAACATATAAAGAATTTAAAATCTCCATATTAGATTATAAATCACTTTGCTTTTCCTTACATTGATTTTTTTGTGTGTGAATCCATATATACATTCAAAAACTTGCTAGTAAAAAATAATATGATGAAAACAATGATAACAATTACATACATAGTAACAATACACATAAACCATGCACACCATGGTTTATTCTAGAAAATGTTAATTTGTGCAAAACTAGTTAACAATAGATTTATTATTACCTTTGGCTTAAAAACAATCATGCATTAACTTAAAAGCAACCAAATTGGGGGAAATCCCCACTTAGCCATGTGAGTCCTCTTCTCAACTCAATCACATTACAATGTAGAATCCCCAAGCCCTTTAAAAACTTCATCACATGTAATCCATGGTCTCTAATACCATGCACCACCAAAACCACGTGCATGAAACCACCATTATGGGCCTAAAATTCCCCACTCTAAACTTAAGCTTTCCTCCCCTATCACTTAGGCCTATTCTGAGACATCACTATTAGGGTTGCACATGTCTAACAACTTTTTACATCTTTATGCTCATATACATGCAATTTACAAATTTCTTCTTGAGAGTCATTTCTCTTTTTTGCTATTACTATCCAAAACTTATGTCACTATTCTTTTAACTATGCACACTTACTCATACCAGATGTTCTCCTCACCATATCTCACTTTTATGGCTACATATTCTCTTATTTCATCTCTATTTCTTCTTAGGAAATCTTCACGTTTGTGGGTCAAATCACAACCCATATTCTCTATTGTTAGTTTCAACCTCAACAAAAAAATGAGCCAAGCATTTGCAACCATCTCCTCCTTCTAATCCATTGGCTCTGACACCACCTTTTAGTAAATAAAATATGAGATAAATAATGATAAAATTCACAAACATAAACCATGCACATCATGATTTACCCTAAAAAACCCTTATTGGGGAAAAACAACTAACAATTATTTATGGCTCAAAAGCAACCATGCCTTGCCTTAAAAGCAAGCAGACTAACTAACATCCTGGGTTGGCCACGTGACCTCTCTCCTAAACTCAAGCACATTACAACTAAGAACCCTCAAAACTTTTAAAGTCTTTATCACATGTAATCCATGGGCTCTAATACCAAAAACCACCAAAACCATGTGCTCAAAACCACTACTGTGGTCCTAACAACTTTGACTCTTTCACCTAGCCAAATTTACCCTAACAATACACATTTTAAATAACAAAATTCATGATTTCATAAAAAGATATTCTCAGATTTATATGAAAAAACCAAAATGTAAAAGTATTACACTATGCCATTTAAGAAAAGGAATTAGTCATACTTAAAGTTTTATTGATATTTCCCTTTTTCCCTATTAATTTTATTTTTGTGTATCTGTGTGTGTGTGTGTGTGTGAAGTTTTGTTCATTTATAAGGCAAAATTACATCCATAGGCTGACAAAATGCCAACGTCCTCATGCCTACTAAATTTGTTGACTAGTAGAAAATTTTCAAAAATGCTAACTCTTAGCCATTGCCATTTACTTGTCAAAAAATTGATAGGGACACAATACCAAAACACTAGAAACATTAAGACACAATAGATTACCATTAGGATGGAGAACTAGGATGGGGGTGGGGGAGGGGGGAAGGAGGTGACTGAAACTCACAATGCACATGTTTTTCCATATGGATCAAACGACCATCCAAATGATCCAAACTTTCCTATAGATGCCATTGATTGCGTTGGAGACAAGCCAAACTATCTTGATGTGTCGCTAATTCCATTAGAGGTCATTCACGAAGGTAATGAGTTCGTTTTTGACATCATGCCTTGCCTTTGAAAGGTGCTCCATATACACTTGATGTTGCCTGTGTATGGTGAACATTTCTTTTAACATTTCAGAATTTGAGCCATGATGTTCAACATGACATATAAACCCCTCCGAAGAGTGGTGTTCTTCATGTCATTTAGGAGAATTAGGTTATTGGGTAGAGGTAAGTTCCATTAGAGTTGGCACCTCTGGAAGAGGGAAGTTAGATTAACCCCTTTCCCTAGCACCTTGATAGGTTTAACCATGTTGGCATGATATTTCAATTTTGGCTAGAACCCCAGGGAAACTAAAACTTCAAAGAGTATCAAATATTTTCCACTGAGTCAAATGATGCATACCTAAGACATAACAAGAGTCATAGTCTTTGGGAATTTCCCAATTTTGAATGTGCCCAACCCACCTAAGAAGCATAAACCCAAAAATAGTAGATCTAGGGTCTAGAACATATATTTGTCGTTTGTTAGCTCTATCTACCAACCATATACATGAGCTAAACACTGACTTTGAAATAGTCGATAGGCCTTGCTGTCGCACTCCCATAGAAACACTCAAAACCCAAGAAGGTAACCAACATTACAAACTCCCAAACCACCACAACGACTGACAACGAACAAGAAACTCCCTCCTTATTAGATTTACTAGATGACACGGAGGAGAGGTCCCTGGTAGGATGGGTCAAAGACCCATGGCTGTACCCACACATTTCTCCCCAACACAGAAGGCAAACAATTCACTAGGCCATAGAATCTAGACTACATATAAAACCACTAGAGAGGCTCCAACTAAACACAAAAACTACATAACACCCAAATGTAACTCCTCAAATGTAATCGTCTTATTCATTCAGGTTGTTCATTATTATATACAATAGGGAGTGACTGTTCATTTCATCCCCCGATAACTCTTCATTTCCTTTATTATGTATTTACACTAATTACAGTTGTTCACCCAATCCCTATGATTAGATGTCAACATTCCCCCCCTTAATCTGAAGGGATGTTGGTGAGTCCAAGCATTGTTCTGAATTTTTCAAGCTTTTCTCTTCCAAGCGCTTTTGGTGAAGATGCCTGCAATTTGCTCATTAGTGGAACAATGGCGAAGATGGATTGTTTTGGCCTCAACATGATGTCGAATCAGATGATATTTTGTATTGATGTGCTTCGTTCGATCATGGAACTTTGGGTTCTTGGCCAACTTTATTGCCGAGGTGTTTTCAACCATGAGTGGAGTCGATTGTACTTGTTTTACCTGCAAATCCTCAAAATTTGCCTGAGCCACACAATTTCTTTTGTTGCTTCAGCTGTTGCCACGTATTCTGCTTCTATTGTGGAATCTGCTGGAACTGATTGTTTGCGTGATCTCCAAGAGACAGCTCCTGATCCAAGACTCATAGCATATCCTAAAGTAGATACTCCAGTTTCTTTGTTTCCATCGAAGTCTGAATCAGAGTATCCAATCAAGCTGAAGTCGTCTACCTGTGTATACTTGATTCCAAGGTCTTGAGTTCCCTTCAAGTACCTTAGAACTCTTTTTGTAGCAGACCAATGTCCCTCACAAGGCTTTTGCATAAACCTGGAGAGGATTCCAACAGCAAATGAAATATCTGGTCTAGTAGTAGTGAGATAGATGAGACTTCCTATAAGCTGTCTGTACTTTGTTGCATCCTCAAATTCAATTCTTTTCCTTCAATAGATGTGAGATTTAAGTTTTGTTCCATTGGAGTAGTAAGAGGATTTGACTCTGTCATGCCAAACCTATTCAACAGATCTCCAATGTATCTCTTTTGAGAAAGAGATATGGACTTTGGATGTTAGGTTACTTCAATGCCAAGATAGTAATGAACATAGCCCAAATCAGTCATTTCAAAACTTTTCCTCAATCCCTTTTTTATGGATGTAATGTAGCTCTCATTGTTCCTTGTCATCAAAAGATCATCAACATATACCACACGATAAACAACTATTTTTCCAACCTTCTTGACAAACAAAGTTGGATCATCGAGATCATAATGTTTGAAATTGAGTTTCAGAAGATGCTCAGTTAGCTTTTCATACCAAGCTCGCGGTGCTTGTTTGAGGCCATAAAAGGATTTCACAAGTTTGCATACTTTATGTTCATGTCCTTTTACAACAAATCTTTCAGGCTAGGACATAAAAATATTCTCTTTTAGATCTCCATTCAAGAAAGCAATTTTTACATCCATTTGATGGACTTTCCTACCGTTATGAGCTGCTAGGGAAAAGAGTGTTCGGATGGTAGCCCATTTTGCTGCGGGGGAAAAAGTATCCTCAT
>APFE031298069.1:36371-70127 GCA_000404065.3 Pinus taeda | reverse complement strand
CTTGCTAGGCCAGATCTGTTTCTTCAACTTGTCCTGACGATGAACCACACTGGTTGGTTTGAAACGCGTCGACAATGATCTTTTTATGTGATTTACGCAGAAGCTCTTTTTACAAATATAATGGATCACAGAAGCCTCAATTCTACAATATAGATGAGTATTTGAATACTCTTTCATTGCTCATTTTAGTGAATTTCTCATGCATCCTATCAGCTATAAGCTTAGCATAATTGTACAAAACAACAAGAGGTTGTCTTGGGGTATAAATGGACATGAAGGCAAATATAAGCTCATCAATGTATTCACTTGTAGTGTAGCCCAAAATGCATGATATCATGGTCACAATATTCTTGCCCCTTGTAGAGAAAATGGTTGACATATATTTTGGGGGATCTTTAGGAATATGTTTTTCTTCTGCAATGAAAGTTTGGAGTAACTAGGCCAATCTAGATGGATTTGACTTGGTGTATTAGTCTATCAGATCTCTAATTGAGAGTGGGGTTAAATTTGATGCTGGTTGGAAATGTAGCATTTCGTTTATGGACTCAACTGTGATAGTAAACAAAACCTTTTGGTCATGAGACATGATAGCTCTATGGCTAGGGACATAGCATGCATGTCACATATGGAAAATTTCTGGGAAGATATGCACTTGGGGGAATTGATACATGGGTAAATTGGACTCCCAAAGGCCAATGTCATCTGAATGGTTTAGGTAGTTGTCTCTGCTCAAGAAATTAATTTTGAGCAGGAGCTTTGATGCACTAGTATCTTTTATTTGGAAATCCTTATTAGCCAGGGGAAGGTAGTCCAGGCCTAAATGTGGGGTTGTCATAGGTCTGGCATCCATGGAGACAAGGGAAGCCATTATTCAGTTCTTGTGGATTTGAATTAGGCACTGGGGTTTGTTCAAAGGTTTAAAATATAAATTGGAAACTTTTTAGAGGGTTTTGGCTGTAGGAGTTCTATGATTAAGGTATTTTTCAATTAATTTGACTTAATGAAAATACTGAACAGGCTGAGTGCTTCCAAATTTGAATAAGGATTGGTATTCTATGGTGAAATACCTGGAATTTCTATGAATTGGCTTCAAATTGATGGTTCACAGCACCTGCAGAGGTTTGCACGATTCTGGCACAGACTAGGAGGTCAGTTAGGTTGTTTGTAGTGTCTTCTGGAGCGGATTTGGAGGTTTGTTGGTAAATTTGGAGTTTGCCAAAGTCACAAAAGCTTTCACAATTTTACAGAGAAAATGAGTGAAAAGCGCGAAAGGAGGGCTTTTCGGCCTTTTATAGAAAAACTATTGCTTCTGGTGGGTTCATTTACAAATGAATAGTTAGCGATTTTTTTGGTTAATTGAGGAAGCATCATTGGAGGGCCGCCGCACCGCTTTTGTGGTGCAGGCGGTATTTGTGAGGGATCACCTGATGTACTGCAGTGTTTGACATGTAGAAGTAGGGGGGTCAGGGAAAAGCGCTTTATCGGGCGGGTAAAGATCAATGATCGAGTCCGACCGATATGGCTATAGACCATTAGATTTGGGTGCTTGTGGTCTAACGGTAGTTAGGCGAAGAAGATGCACGGAGGAAAAATGAAAGGCTTTCGGGGGGGGGATATAGGTTTAATCTTCAGTTGTATGGAATTAGTTTAGGAATTAATCATGAGTTAAGTGATCGAGCGGGGCTTAATCGCGAGATTAAGGAATTGGGTGAGGTTAATGACGAGATTAATTAATTTTATCGGGATATGGGGTAAAGTGTATAGTTTATAACTAAACTAGGTGTTGGGTTATTTACATAAAGGAATTAGTTAATATGGGAAAAAGGTAATAATAGGGGATTTATATACTAAAATTAGAAATTAATATGAAATGAGCAGAGTGACTATTCCTTAAGTATAATGTAGCATGTAATATTTGGGCGCTTTACATACACTTAGTACTTAGGATAAAATTCTTTTGTGGGTTTTTTGGATGAAATATGTTTTAATGTTGTGGGGGTTTATTTTCCCAAGGTAAATGAAGTTTAACCTTAGGAAAAGGGGTTTTATTAAACTTAATGAGGGGAGATGAAGGGAGATGAATTTTAATGAAGGGTATTCTAGCAGTTGTGTCCATAAGTCCCTCCATAAGTTAGATAAATGCTCTAAGCCTCTTTGACTTAAAGAATTTAAGTACTTAGAACTTATTTATGAGAAATTAGTAAGTAGAGGGGTGAAATGATTGAGGGGATGTTAAAAAACCAAGTTGTAAACCATTTTCCTTGATTTTTTTACTACTTATGCACATTTGAAAGATGTATTTAAACATGACATAAGTGCTTTTGTGTAATCACTTGATATTTCTGCAACCTTTCTTCTACTTACCCATTTACTCACCCTACCATTTTTTCTTCATTTTATTTGGGTGCATTTAGGCTAGCAAACCCTTGTCAATTCTTTTTCTTTTACAAAGTAGACTATCTAATTCTAACCTTATCTCATCCAAGGGCTCAGACGAAACTAATGAGCTCCTTTTATTTTCTCTACCTATCTAATGATCTGCCAAGATTAAACTGTTTGGTAAGATTTTATTCTCTAACTATAAACATAAAATTCAAAACATGGTATAATCAAGATTAAACAATTTGATTACCATGGATTGTGGCATGAATAACAAGCTTTACACAATCATTATTATGCATAAAATTAAATAGTAGTGGCATTTTTACTTGCACACTTTCATGGTCTCTTTTATTTTTGGGGTTCATATGTTTTCATTTTTTGACCTTTTCTTATTCTTTTTGTCATTTGATTGTTCTTTTAGGACATACCCTCTTTACATTTTTAATTTTTTTTTGCTTCGTGGTCTCTTTTATTTTTGGGGCTCATACGTTTTCATTTTTGACCTTTTCTTATTCTTTTGTCCTTTGATTGTTCTTTTAGGACATACCCTCTTTACATTTTTTATTTTTTTGATTTTTTTAATTTTTAATTTGTTTAATTTTTAATTTTTTTTTGTATTGTGTTTAAGAATGGAAAACATTTATAGAAAGCAAAGGTATGTACAATATTACAAGGTTTAACCTTAGTCATTCAAAATTATGACTCCTATTGGTATAGGAACCTAACACACACCAATGGGTTAAACATGATTTCAAGAGATGGATTTTACTATTCTAGTGCTTCACTAGCTCAACAACCACCACTTAGTGGTCCATTCACTCGTTGAAGTTGACACAAGTCACACGGGATTAGACAAGAACTCATTGGTGATAAAAACTTAGTCACATGGATGATCGCCAAGATCACAAAGAGTAAACCATCAGTTTCAATGGAAAATCATATAAAATAAGGGAATATGAAGCAAATGAGGCTAATCAATCCCAATACCAGAGTGTTCAAAACAACCTATTCTCCTTTCCTACAACTACAAGAGTTTGACTTGGTTATTTAGTTCACTCTCACATCACATAAAAGTTTTCAAAAAACTGAGTCACCGAGTATACAAGCAACCATGGTATTTATTCATCTGATATGGGTCATTGCTTTTCAAGCAAGACAAGTGGGTAAGCAGGCTTTAGGAATTAAAATATCTTTAGGTAAAATGGGTGAGCAAGAAAATTTCCCTTATGCCAAGGATCTATAAGGATTTCCAACCTTTAGTTATATTAATTAATTAATTTTAAATAATAGTTATTAAATGCTTAACCATAGGTCTATCCCATTGTGGTTCTTCCATGCTAGCATTATAATCAAAATCATCCTTACAATAAGTAGGGGTATAATAGGGGGATGTTACACTAAGAAACAAAAGAATCAACTGGAAGAGTTACTACAAGCATATAGGAATGCATTCCAAAAGCCTTATGTTAACACCTAAGATAGAAGTGGAGCATGAGATCTAACTATTTCCATACTCTTCATTTCTGAACATTGGTTTGTACATGTAGTCTGTTGTAAAAGAAAGTGAGGTGAAGAAATAGTTGCAACACCTACTATAACATGGTGTCATTTGAATAAGTACATCACCATGTTGGTCACCCATCATCGTTGTACCAAAGAAGGATGGGACTCGGTGGATGTGTATTGAGTAAATGGCACTGAATAAAATTACACTCAAGAGCAGGTACCCCTTGCCTAAGATAGATGATCTATTAGATCAGTTGTATCAAGAAAAATACTTCACCAAGATATACCTAAATTTTGTATATCACCATGTTCGAGTCAAAGAAGAAGATACCTAAAAAACCACCTTCAAACAAGGTAATATTTTTATGAGTGGTTTGTCATGCATGTAACATTCCATCCCACTCCCCTGGGATTTATAGGATGAATGGGATGTGTTACTTTTAAACTAACCCAACCTCCATGGTCTCATTATGGGAATGGGGTTACAAAATTTATCCTTCACCAAATTTAGTGGAATCAACTTTGGACAATATGATTGTGTTTAACTCATTAAGAGTTTTCTGGTGATATAAATTTTATCTTGATCTAATGCCCATATCAAAATTTATGCCCATTTAAAGTTTTATTCATTTAGGAAAGGACCTGCCATGTGGCACCCATGTGGCATCCACATGGAAACCCCACCTCACCCAAGTGGTTCCACATTACTCTGAGTGCCAATGTGAGCATGGCCAAGTCCACACGTTACTTACCACATTTCCTAGACCATGGGCCCCATGAGTTCAATCCTTAGCATTTTATTGCATTATTTTATGTTATATGCAGTTTATAAAAAATTTGGGGCTTAACCCATCATTACTTTCCCACTGACATGACATATCTTGAACATAGCTAGGAACATCAATGGCCCAAAGTAAGTGTGGGCCCCCTACCTTCTAAAATTTAATGAGGTATGTGGTGGTTCACTATTTTTCACTTATGTGACTAAATATTGCACATCTCTCCCTCTACCTAATCTCCACCACGTGGCTACCTATGTACATTGGTGGCTCACATAAATTGTGGCAGCCCCCATACTCCCAACCATTAATGAGTGGGGAGAGTCTACATTCATTAATTATTTTATAATTATTGATGTATATTTCTCCATTATGCACATTCCATTAGTCCATGCTCATATTTCATATGCACCACTATGAACTTGGCGTTCACAAAGAAAGCATGACATACACTTCTTCATCTGTCAATGCCAAATGTGGCGTTGTGCACTCTATCATCCACACCTAACACAACAATAATGACTCTATGATCTCATATTGATGTCATGGTGATGTCACCTAGCTACATGGTGTCCCCTAAATATACCATGTGTCATCCTCAAAGTGGACCCTTGGCCATCCATAAAGGCCATTTTTTTTCTTTGCCATGTGTCATACTAATAACATGCCATGTTGGCAGTAATTCCACATCACCAATCCACATGAATCTAGCATTCCACATGACCTCCACATAGCCATACCCAGAATAGTGGCATCTTCCACATAAACTTATGTCATTGTTCCCACTAGGTCCCGTTCCTTCATGCAAATCAACATTTCTACATCATAAAAGTTTCGAGCCATGGTCAGGTTTTTTATCCTTATAAGTCATATTATTTTCTCCATCTTATGAGACAAATATATTCCCATCAACCACAATGACACAATTACAAGACATAATAAGAACTCTAGCCGTATTGGCACAAGTGACATGAAATTTCACATTGAATCACGAGAGCAATCCCATATCGTGCTCCCCATTAAATCCATCCCAGTGCACTTAAAGTAGAGATGAAATCATTATCTCAACTTTGAGGCATGATAAGAAGACTTGGCGAATGGTGACATGCATATTCCTATCTTGCACCCTCTCTCAAACACACTAATCTCCATAGATTCCTTATGGTGACCCTACAATAGTGCAAATTAACGCTAATCACCCTGATTATGCAATTAATCATAAAATTAGTGGTAAATCATGGTAATTAAGCTAATGCCTCCACATTTGGAAATTTCCAATTTTCTTTTATGAATTAAATAAGGTTCATTTGAACCAATTTCAAGCTTGATACCATGCAACACTCAGTCTTGAAGTCTCAAGGCTTCAATGACCTTTCAAGGCCACCCTTAGTATAGTGCACCACTCAATTTCTCAATTTCAATAGGAATGAGCCTTTGTTCACTGCGACACTATTTCAAACATATGCACAACACAATGCATCTTCATGCTAAGAAAAATTAGACCAAGTGCTAAACATAAATAAATTACAATCATATAGGTATAAATATGCCTACAATCATGCTTTTAAATAAGTCAATCCATGAATAACTACACTTTGTAATTGTCACTAGATCCTTCTATGAAATGGATCAAAAAATCTTTACTATTAGAAGCATTGATATATCATGCATGAATTCATGATTAGGTCATGAATAAAGAAGGAAAACCATCAATCATGTGTAATTCCCCATAATAATAACGACAACAATAATAAATGAAATAATATTAAAATATAAATAAATAAAATAACAAATGACGAAAAAAATGATAGTAAAATAAATAAAATAATAAATAATAAATAAAGTTCTTAATAAATATATATAAAAAAACTATAAATAATAGGAATAAGTTACAAAGAAGTCACTAGTAGTAGTAGTTGATTGAGGGCTCAGGGGTTGCCAACTGTATAAATATTATGTGCAGTTGAGCCTATAGTTGGGTAGTGATTCATCCCCAAAACAATGTTGTGCATAGCGGGAACGAGATAACATAACCACTATGAATTATCCATTAAGAAATATCCACATGGGCTTCACTCAATGAACCTCTAACATATCACTTGTGATCGAATCATACTAAATGGTACCCCTAATTTGACTACATATTAGCAAATACCTCTAAAAATCACATTATTTAACTCCCTACCAATACGAAACCAATTCACCTTCCCAAGTTATAAAACCCCTACTTTCAATAGATATTATAGGTATCCATTTTTTTATTAACATTTTTTATACCCTTTATATTTTTTCATTAACTTTGAGCTCCATTTTTTATACCTACCAATATAAAAACCATTTACCCCTATTATATTCTCAATATATTATGTCATTTTTTCCTTAATATATATCCCCCAATATGAATGCACATGGTATGGTATTTCTCCCCTAGTGAAGCCCCCGTGGAAGTATCATGGCTTACAGGTAAGTCTTCCATCTCATGATCTCGTGGATTATGTGTTAGCTAGATGAATATTATGTGTTGATATTTTTATTAATGTAATATTTGCATGTGATGATTCTAGGTATTTATGTTTGGATTTAAAGCATAAGTTCCAACTCTTATACCTATGGGTCTTATGATGATAATTAGATCTAGGTAGATATAATTTAGATCTAATAGTAAAATTTGATAACCTACTAGATCTACATTATACAAATCTAAATTTTTCCCATCCTTAATACAACAAGTATTTCAAAGATTCTATGCAGTCTCTGAGCTTCCAAATTCCATTCTCAGAGTCTAGTGTATGTTTTAACATGTTAAGGAAGGATAATCAAGCTTTGGATGCAAATCTTGAAGAGATTTTGATTCGAATTCAATTCGCTACAGGAGTCCTTGTTTTGCTACAAGAGACAATACAATAAGAAAAAGAAATGTGTTTTAAAAGTGGATTATGGAATCGATAAGATGGAGGAGGGTTCAAGGAAGGTCAAAAAGTATTTTCCAAGTCCTTATTCCTTTGAAGAATTTGTTTACTTTGCAAAATAGTGATTTTGGGGGTTTCCTGTAGCTCTGAAAACATGAATTCATGCACTAACAAGTTGTAGAAATGTATGAAAACAACAAAGAAGCAATAATATAAGAAATATAAGTGTATATAAATAAGTTCTAACTACATCGATGAACTACTATTAAATCTAAAGGAAAATGAATAAATATCATGATAAATAAACTATCTTATTGACCTACAAGAGACCATATTTATAAGTGATATTATAGAAGTGATTGGTTAAACTAATGCATGGAGAATAATTTCACTACATAGCATAACTTGTTGCTGGATTTACTAAAGCAATATGCATAAACAAATTTGAAAACTAGTTGATTCACTAACCCTGCAAAGACAATTTTCAGAAATGCAACCACAAAAGTAACTAGTTGAGTTGATGCATAGAAACTAAAGGTATAAAGAGGGGGGTTGACCACTTAGGTTGGGCCCTAAACTAAGGAGTCTTGGGTCTTGTTTTAGCTAATACAATCCCCCCTCCAAAAATTTTCCCATGCATTGATTTTGGAGTCTCCCTCTTGCCATAAGAACTATTGTTTCAACATGTTTCAAATTTTCTTCTTATTTACGAGGTGCCAAAATGACTCATTCTTTCATATTAATCTTGTGAAGTTTTAACTATGCTTTCCATGATGATAGTTTGGCCTTTTCAATAGTCGATGATCAACTTTTTAAGAAAAATAAATCACTTATTGCAAACAAAATATGAAACTTTCCTTGATCAACATTGATTGCATGCCTTGCCTTGAGAAACTATGAAATCCTCTATCACAATGAATTGTGCAACACCTTTTCTGAGTGAACTGCGTAATCCATTGAGGCTTGCAGTTGCACAATCCATTGAGGCATACAATTTCACAATCAACTGTGAAGAAGTCTTCACAACCCTATGTGGAAGTAAATTGTGCAATCCACTAAGAGATTGCACTGTGCAACCCCTACTCTCATTGAATTACACAATCCATTGAGCTAGTGAACTACGTAGTTCTTGGAGTTAGCAAAATATGCACTCCCAAAAAATAGGAATTGTGAACTTTCATGCAATAGTATGACACATGTTTCTAATTTGACCTTCGGATAAGTGTCAGTTAACTAGAGGTGGCTCCTTGATTTTATGTAAGCACACTCGAAACCCTAACCCTAATATTGTGAGTGTTAATATATATAAGAAAGGAATTACAAATCTCATTCCCACAATTATCATTGGATATCTAGTTATTCTCATGAGCACACGAACCTTTGGATTCCATTTGCATTGCTTTTCTGGGTAAGTTTCTCAACTGTCACTTTTTTTTTTCTTTTTCTTTTGCTTTTGTCACTTTTAATTTTGCAAGTATCATTTTCCCCCACTTTTCTTATAACAAGTGGTGTTTCTACTATTATTAACTTCTACAAATTTTGTTTTAGTCTCTTGATCTTCTTTTCAAGTGTCGCATTGCATTCCTTGGCTTTTTGCCTACCATTAATTATTGATGTTGAGTGTATTTATGCATGCATGCCATTTTATTTTCACTGTCTTGTTTGCTCAATGTAAGTGACTTGTTTGGATTAATCTAGGGACAATCCAAATCCTTCCTCTCTCCAGTCAATAGATTTCAATATAAGCCCCCTGCCAAGGAAAACTGTGGAATCTTCATACCATTCTTCCCTCTAGAACTGTGCATTACACAATCTCTTCTAGCAGAGGCCCCCCCTAGCCATATGATACAACATATTGTATAATCATTGGGCTCCCCAACTGCGCACTGTGAAATCACAAGAAACAATGATGCCTCCTTTCCCTTTACAATTGTGCACTACACATTCGAGGCCTCCTCTCTAGAAATAACTACACATTGCATAGATCCAATTCAGAGTCAACCTCCCATGCAAACAAGAACTATAGAATCTTTCTTCAGAAGCTACACAATGCACATTTCCAGTGACTATGAGGTCATTCTAACTCATTTGTGCTCAATATTGAGTAGTCCATCTTCTTAGTAGTTGTCTTCTTCTTGTGAATTATTTTATTAGTTGATCTCTTGCAGAAATAACTTATAGCCACCAGGAGTGCATCTTGTTCACCAGGTACTATAGATCTAGGATACATCAATATTTCATCTTCCAAGAACACCATCCTCCAAATAAGGGATCCTCCAAGGAGGTCACATAAAGTAGTAGTGAAGTGGCCATTTACAATACCTTGACAAAAGTCCCCATCTTGTCAAACACCCAATGCTTATTGACAGCGATTCTACTGCCACATGACTCACTATGAAAAATGTATTCAACTCAAATGAGTTCGCAGAATATTTAAAGGATGGGTAAGTCTATGAAAACATAAAATGATCGAGGTTTCACAAAGACACATATAGGTATCGTGTGTTACCATGTGCTAATGTCATTAAGTGGATATTATAGGTTCTAGACACCAAGAACATGGCGTTGAACAGTGTCAGTGGGCAATAAATTGCCTCTTATAAGCCACATGACACTCACTTTTATTACAAATTTCCCAAGCCTTAGAAACACTTATATTCTTGATTCTATATAGCTTGGAGTTATCTAAATACCAAAGAAGTAATCAAGTCATGGTGGCAATAACAAACCAAATTTCACCAGAAGCTTGATAGTACTTACAAGACCAAGTCTCTTAGAACAGTTTACTAGTACTTGGTGGCTATGTTTTGTTGAATCTATGGACATGGGAATAAAAGAGTCCTCCCCGAAGGGTGGATCTACATGTTGTATCATCTCATCACAGAAGGGAAGATATTAAATTGGTCACATATATTATCCCAACAACTGCAGATAAATTTGAATAAGGCAAAAAATCCACCTAAAGGAATGATGCCATAGTGTTACATGTCTGCCTACTTACTGGATGGAATATGTGCTCACCATAAATTCCTAGGCCTAGGATGAAGGTGGACCCTAAGGGAGCTACTTATTCATGTGTACTGCAAAATTGTTTCCAAAATGCAATTACAGAGGAGTGTATGAGAAACTTGTTGAGAAATTCTTCATGGTTTTGTATCATATGATGTTCGAGAAAGAAATTCCTTACATGTACCATGAGGCTATGAAGGAAGTGGCAAAGATAGGAAATTTGTTTGCCTCACCTATGGGAACATACCTTAGAGCATTCGGTTCTCATAAACCTCCACATATTTTACCTAGGTATGTGACCAATAAGGTGGTCATGCAAGAGGTTGCTTTTCATATTAACACAGGTATTTCTTAGTTGTTGCAAAAATGAAGAAGACATATTTTCCTTCCTTTCCTTTGCAAGTGGGATCCTATGAGCTCTAGAACTTAACGGTTACAGAAGGAAAATTTTAAGAGCTTATCCACTTAAATTTTGGTGAGATGTGATTTCACATGATTGATCCTAGGGGAGTATGCAAAAGACACTATGTGAAGTTAAATTTCTCCTAGGATTATGAGTCTTATTACTTAAAAGAGGAAGATGGTAAATAATTGTTATAATGCTTCCTAATTACATGCACTAGATAGTGAGGAAGGCCCTTCTAGTAGAGTTCATGAGGATAATGATGTCCATGAAGGGAATCAAGAAGAAGTCCCCACTCCAGTCACCATTTCTTAGTACAAGAGGAAAGTTGTGCGTAATCCTATAGAGGAGTGGATCTAAAAGTTCAAAGTAGATCTGGTTATTTTGAGAGCAACCATTGTAGCAAAAAAGAGGAGAAAGCAATATGAAGATTAAAGAGGAAGAAGGAAGAAGAAAAGTGACAGGAGGAGGGAAAAATATAGAAAGAGAACGGGGAAGGAAAGAAAAGGAAGACATGCAGGTACATGAAGAATTGAGGAAGAAGGAAGAAGAAGAAGCAATAAAAAAATAGTTTGAGGAAGAACAAAATAAATGATTGATGGATTAAGAAATAAGGTAAAAGCAGGATGAGGAATTTTTAGGGGAAATTGAGGAGCAGATATAAGCCTAAGACATGGAGGTTGAACAAAAGGAGAATAACCAAGAAGCTGACATTGTTCCCATTGTAGAACATGTTAACAATCAACCTCCCCCTCCTATTACTGGTGACTACATCCCATTTATTGAGATGGGAATATCTCCTCTAGATGATCATGATGATGATGTGTTAATGGATATTTCCAACCTTACCTTTGATCATCTAAAGAATAAAATAGTGCAAGAAAGGTGGAATTATTTTTCCTAATGACCTGGTTCATCCCGTTTCTATTTATTTAGAAAGGGTGATTATGTCCAATACCAAGAAGAATATGAGGATAGTCACAAAAACAAATTTATCCTTTGTAGGAGCCATAAAAGTAAACACATATTTATTGATGGATGCAAATAAGAAATTGGAAAAGGACCTAGCTACAACAAGACAACAAATTGATCATTTGCTCACTGAGAACCAAAGGTTTTCTTTTGTTGTTTCTCACATGAGGGAGATGCATGCATCTATAGGTGAGGAAATTCAATCATTGGGTGACATTATGAGGTAGTTGTATGAAGAAATTATCACCCTCCATAATGTGGCAGTTAACTTTTGTGTAATGCAAAAGTTATCATAGGATAAGTTCTGAATTTAATTCATGTAACCATTTACAATCCAAGAATGGTGCACTAAGTACATAAATACACCATCAAAGACGGATAGGAAAACAAGGCATGAAAAAAAATTGGAAAGGGTTGAGGTTATAAGAATGCTTTTACAAGGAAAAAAATAAATCTACACTTATGTGGCCAACATCATAACCACCTATTCACGACTGTACCATAGTTTGGACTCCTTGATCAGAGTGCACAGGATTCTTTCTATTGGAGCATTTGCAGAAGCAAAGGGAAAAAATGATGTTAGGTAGGAAATTGAGGAACTATTAAGAAATATGAGGTAGTTAGCTACTAAAGAATATTTGGAGATCACAAGGCAGAACACTCAACATTTTTTTTCCATACCTGCTAAGTTAAACATGAAGTTGTTCTTATTGTGGAATAATGTTTGAACAAGCTCCATAATTTAACTCGATGAAATGGAGCCAAGAGTCGGGTATAAGCTAGATCTCCCACCAAATATTGAGGACATAACAACATAGTACAAGGCTTAGTACCATTATGTTATAACATAACTACAGGAGGAAGTTGTCGAGCTAGAGTTTCCTCAAGCTCAAGCATAATGTATAGAGTTTTGTCTTAATAGGGTCTAGTCATTTTTTTGTACTATGTGATTTTGTATTTAGAAAATAATGAAAAATGTAAATGTGAGTGGAAGTCTAAGAGTCAAATATGGAATATGAAGAGTAATTGGATAGAATAAAGACAAAATAATTCCAAGAGTGATGAGGGAAGCTAAAAGGTCACAAGTGGAGATGATAGATCATCTCATATGTTATGGATAACCCATCATAACTCAAGAAAAGGGATTGGAACTTGATATTAGTAGCCTTGGATTCTCTAGTCTAGCATAGGAGTGAATATCATTCTTTGGAGGAGCAAGTAGTAACTTCATGTTCCACTTTTGGGGCTAGTGTAATATCATTGTATTATATACTTGGAACTTTAAATTAATGATTAGAAGCTCTCAGAGCCAAAACACTTTCATGCATGTGTCATGGATGTTATAATATTATTATTTAAATGTTTATGGTATATGTTATTTCATTCATGATATTGTCAATGAACTATTTTGTTAAATTTAGTATGTTCCTTATTGGATGTGTGCTGTATTTGATTTCATGATCATTATTATATTGTGAATTATTTTGCAAGCTAACTAAAAATTCTTTCATATTTGTATGTGTCTCTTTTAGGAAAATACTATTACTTTTATTCTAGAGGTTCACTCTCCTTTTCTGTTGTGTGAAATAACCTCTTATGCATTACAATTGATATTATACAAAGTTTACTTACTCACTGATACTAAAGATATGTGTATGTCTTATTATGTGTTAATTGTAGCTAAGGAACATCTTTAAGATCATAGGTATGGAAACTAACTATATTTCTGGCTGGCGCTCTTATTCCAAATGGTGTGAGGTCTACTTGGGACTTCATTTTGGGGAGATCCCCTTGGTTGACAGATTTCTAGCACCGATAGTAGGTCCCTGAGGTAAGATTAGTCTACGAACCAAAATTACTTCTTATTGATCGAAAAATATGCTCATACATAAAATATTACAAGACTAAGATGTTAGGAAAGAGACTTCACTACTACTACTAACCTGATATCCCAAAACATTTCTCTTTTCTCCTTAATGGGCTACTCGGGACCCTTATCTATAGAACAATAGTTGGGGGGTATTCTCCTTAAAGAGAGCACTTCTTCACTCCAAAACCCCTAGAAAATAGTATCTGGTTTTCTAATGACTTCATAGCTATAGGGAAATGATAATTTCCTTAAGCCAATCAAGTTTTGGTCATGCTTTAGCAGGGGACATGTCCCATGTTTTTCTCTTGGTTGGATTCCTTCATGATCTCCACCAAATATTCTCAATATCCGACACAATAAATACAATAGGCACACACGATATGAAAACCATATCCAACCTTCCTAAGAACCTATTAAAACTAATAAATACACTATTAAGTGAAAAAAGAGAGTTTAAATGTGCCTAGGAAAGGTTAGATGGGCCTTAAGTTGTACCCAATTAGGAGGCCCATCATGTAATATGAGGGTTTTTTATTTTTTCACGTGGGTTGTTTTGGTTCAATGCTTATCATGTTTGGTGCTTGATTGGTATATGTCAATAACATACCCTTAACATGTCATAGAAAAATTCATGGTGAGACCAAGAGGTTAAATACATTAGTTCTCTAGCTATGTTGACATTTGTCACAATAATTGAGCATTAAGACAAGCATGCATGTATGTCAACACATGGATTTTCAATCACATTATTGGAAGTTGTAAATAATATCTAAACCATATGTAGTTAGTATATCTATACCTATATATATGTATATATATATATATATAATATATAATATATATATATATATATAATATATATATATATATATATATATATATATATATATGTATATATGTATGTATGTATGTATTATGTATGTATGTAGTATGTATGTATGTATGTATCTTTACTATATATATATATATATATATATATATATATATTATTATTTATAAAACTAAAAAAAAATGAAAAAAAACATGGTTCTATTCTTATGCAATCCATACTTTATTTATTTCTTTATCTGATTTAACCATGAGTCTAGTATTTCTATATGGTTTTTATAGGATGAGATAACATTTATGGCATCATTCGTTGGATCTTAGGTGCGTATTTATTAATCTATAAATATAGGGATTTGTATTTCCCTCAATTTCCTTTCGTATTATTAATCATCTATGTTGTCATTATTGTGGCTTAGGTCTAATCCCATTAGGTTTTGACATTATATATCTTTATTTTCATGTTGTAATTTGAGTGATAAATCTCACCCTTCATGGAAGCCCTAGAATAACACCCAATTTCCATTTTGGTGTCCATGTTTTCACATTTTGTAGGCCTAGGAATCCTCCTATAGACTGATATGACATGCAATTGAGCCTCATTTTTCTCTCTTCTTCTAGATTTTGTCCATATCCTAAGGAGGAACTTGATCATTTTTATGATTTAGTTATGGTTGCTAATTCCTATTGTTGATAATGTCTTAGTCCCTACTACATGATTTTTATTTTCCCTCACTTCTCTTTCCACCACTATAATCATAGTTAACCTCTTGCCATTTGCATCATGATTTGATTCCATTTGGCGACCTTACCCTTCCTATAGAGACTATAGTGATGAGTGGATTTACCTTTCTAGAATCTATGATTCATCTTGCTTAGGGTGATTTTACTATCTTGGTAATATATGCTACCCATTTACACCATTTATTTCACCAGGACAAGCTTCTTTACAATCTTCTCATGCTCATTAAAAAATGAAATATGGCAAGATTAATCTTCTCCGTTTCTCTTGCCCATTAAAAAAATCAGAAGGATATTGAGAAGAAAATTACCTATTTTTCACACTTGTTAAAACCTCATGATAAATACACCCTATTAAGGATACTTTCAACTCGTTTTTAGGCTTGTTAAAACTAAATGAAAAAGACATTGTTAAGCTTACTTGTCTTATTTTTCATGCTTTCTAATCTATTAAGGAAATACTAAAAAAAGGGAGAGATGTATTTGAGTCCATATTAAAAACTAGTAGCATCAATTAATTTCCCCTTGAACATGGCACTTGTTTGCATGATTTTCTTATAGTTGGGATATATATTTCATATGATCAAATATTGATCTAGGACCTTAATGATAGCTCAAATTTCAAATTGTTTGAAAGGGTGTCAAACCTGAGTGATCAGATAGATCTCGTCTTCCTAATTTTGATGCCGTGAACAGTTCGAAAAATCGATACCGTATGAGGAAGTTATTGCAATTTGAAAAAGTCTAGTAAATTGTAAATTATGGACATTTGACCAAGATTAATTTGGTTTTAAGAGCTAAACCTTTCCTTAAGCGCCTTTCTTAAAAGTGTGAATTAAGCACATGGGTAGTATTTAGAAAGTGGGAAACTAGTATCTCGCACGCCCTAAAGGTGGGAAGCAATATTTCTAAATTTCATGTGATTACCCTTAGTGGGTGACACGTAGCACAAGAAAATGACTTTTCTTGCGTGCTGTCAACCTAATATCGATCGTGTAATATTTCACATGAGATTGCACGATATCTTTTTGATTAGATGGGTCACATCCACAGTGGAGATCGTTCGGGATATTTGGCGAGCGAAGGATGCGATATCTATTGGATCTGGAGAAGTGAGATCAATGGCGCGTTTGAAGCGCTTGATAAAAGGGGAAGTCAAAGAAGGATCGAGTGGGATATGTAACCACTGGTTGAAAATTATTGAAATGCAGTCACATGCAGCTGCATGTTACCCAACCGCCAGATCTACGTGGGATTCTCCCTAGCCATCGAGGTTTATACTGCCTCACATGCACACCCAAACAGTTAATGTAACAGTCACCTCCAACGATCAGCTTGGAAAAGCGGCCAAAGAAAATGTGGAATGCTAAATTTATCTGGAGTTAGGTGCAATTCACCAAATTTGGTGGAGTATCCCTAGGGGATATTGATTAAAATGCACTCCAGGAGTAGTTTTCATCTAGAGCCAAAGAGTTAGAGAGAGCTAGAGAGCCAGAGAGAGCCAGAAAGAGAGAGTGAAAAAAGAGGCTATCTAGGGTAATCAGAGCCTACTGAAGCCAATGGGATAGTCTAGAGAAGCTAAGGAAGTCATCTTCACATAGATTTCTATCTAGGGAGATTTTGGAGCTCAGGGCCACCAGGAGTTGGAGGCAGTTGTAGGAGCTACCAGTACTCGTTCTCAGCGAACCAACATTCATTCCTGACTGTAATGAAAATTTTGAATCTATTGTAGGGATTTTCAAAAGCATTTAGAGACTTCTAAAGGCTGAGATGCTACAGGGAAGTTTCAGGCAGCTTAGTGCCAACGTGGAGGAAGGCCTAGTTTGGGGATGCAGTGCTCATTTTGAGCCGATGATCAGTCTATTGTTGGTATATGATATGTGTTGGAGATAGTAGAAGAGGTTTCAGTGACAGTTGAAGAATTCTGAAGGAGTTAATGCCATCAAGAAGATCAGGGTAGCTTAGAGCATTGATTGAAGGAATCAAGTCTAAGGAAGCTTAGCTATGTTTGTAGAGTGATGACAGCCATTACAGGGATATAGATGGTATTCTAAGCCCATTGGTTCAATTCAGTAACCTTTTGGAGTTAAGTGTGGAACTTGTAAAAGAAACTTTTCCATAATCCCAAAGAGATAAGTCAAGATGACAAAAGCTCAAGGAGATGTAGCCCACAATATTCGGGTGAACTCCTAGATTAAATTTGTTGTTATATGTGGTTGTTTATTTGTTGCATTATATGGTTTTTATATGTGTTTAATATCAGTAGAAACAAATGGACTTAAAGCACTTAAGAGTTAAAATAAAATGCACACCTGTTTTAAGTATTTAATTCTGCAAATGTCATGTATAAGCTAGATCATTTATTTGTCAAGCTTTGAGTGGGAGGTTCTTGTAAGCATAACAAGTTGTTAAACCCCCATTTCAAATTAGGTGGTATCAAATCATGGTTTCTTTATTGATGGAGAAATAGGTTTCTTGATTGACAGAGTCGTCGGTTGCTTGTTTGACTTGAAAGTTGTTTAAATAGTATAAAGGATTTGACTGTTTGTAAACTGATTGTTGTTTGAGTTCGCAAAGGTGAAGGGAAAGCTACTGATAGCTAAGTCTAGGAAAGGACAAGAAGGAAGAAGAGATGAAGGAATTATCCTTATCCAAAGGACCTCAAGGAAATCTTGGAAGCACAAGAGGTCTTATTTGCAAAAGGCTACTTGAATAAGAGTTTGACTCTATAGCCGTTAGTTCTTTAAAAGTTTTGTTAATTTTGTTGAAGTTCTTTTGTTCATTTCTATAATGACAACTTCTACAAGTGAGTTTTCAAAATCATCCTCCTTCACAAGATTATTTGATGAAGACATGAAACGAGACTTTTTCAACATGATGGATATGGTGAAACAAATGTATGAAGATGAAAGGAAGAGAACCAAATGTCGAGAGCAGTTGAATTCCATGAAGGGAGAGAAGCAAATTCTTTTTTACAAGTTGTAGGAAATGGAGATCCATCTTCATATTGAAAATATGAACCTAGAAGGGATGCACGAGTTGGAGACACATCTTCTTGTTGCCAAAGAAGCCTTAGTCAAGCATCAGTTTGAAGAAGAGGTAAACAATCCTAGTTTGTCTTCAATTTCCTCTAAGAATGTTTATGTTGGTTCTTTTGAAAAACATACAAGATGCATAGGGTCCAAATTGATGTCAAAAATGGGATATGAAGGAAACGGATTGGGTAAATGTTGGGTAGCAGAGGTCCCGCGAAATGGGTTTTGTGGCAGAAAGCCCAAAAAGTATGATTAAATTATTGTAAAAACTTCGAAGTATGCATAGCGCAAATTATAGTAGGATTGAGTCAAAGGGTAGTCCACCCGAAAATAATGTAAATAAATATAAATAGAGTTAATCCGTGCAGAGATTTCAGGCCAAGGAAGGGTATAAATAGACTGCAACTCTATGAGGGAAAGGCAGTTCTTTCGGGGAATATGAAATATAATGGGTTCTTGAAAAAGATATTTGGAAAGCGTTTATAAGTCTGAGTCGAGTGCTTTGGGTAGTAGGTAGAGGCTATGCAGCTATATGTGTAGAGGCCTAGAAAGTCCACAACTGTGTGCGTAGACCCCTGCAGTTGAGTGCGCAGGGAAGATCTAGATGTATTAAGAAGAAAGTGGAAATAAAGATAAGTTTCTTCTAGAATTCTGTGTTTCTTCTGAACTATCATACTATCTATTTAATCTTATTTTCTTATGGTTGGAATGAGTATAAATATGGGTTTATTTTAATATGAAAATCAATTATGTTAGTTAAATGTTTGCTTAAAGACCTTGGTAATTGATAACCACATCATCTAATATAATAGCACACTACTAAGAAAGATATACTCAAGTTGGATCTGTGCAAATACTGAGCAACGCAAAGCTGTAAAGCAGTGTGTGAAATCTCTAGACCACACCAAGACATCCCTAGGGTGCGGAAACCTAGTTCTAGCACCCTCCCCTACTACCTCGGGTGAGACCTCAGTCGACACTCTGCGGTTTGTTGCCAAAAGGGCCGGTAGTTGCAGGATTTGCTTAGCTAAATAACTCTTCCAAACCTAGGTCAGGCCCATATAAGCCAACGAATGGTTCCATTGCTGGGACCAGGATCTGCATAAGGGGTGTATGGTGTGAAGCGCGGGGAGTCGATAGAAAAGAACGTTGAAAAATCAAGAGAATCAGGGACAGGAGTAGAACAAGGGTAATTATGTCAAACACGATTCAATTACCAGTGTTCAAAGGAGTAGGAGGCAAAGACCCAGAACAATTTTGGTTTTTACTAACGTCAGTATGGAACGCGTAGTAGGTCGCGGATGATAATATCAAGAAAGCCATCTTAGTTAGCACACTGCAGGATCGAGTGCTAACATGGTACATGAAGTATTCAAGCATTCACCCAACGGCGGGGATAGTAGACATCCATACTAAATTAACAAAGGAGTTTAGCCAGCTTAAGTCAGAAGCACAGTCGGTTGTTGGATTCAAAGAGATCATGATGATGCCTGGTGAGACTCCATGGGATTTGGATCAGAGGTTGAAAAGCACCATTTGTGAGGCCAACAAGACCCTGACCGATGCACAGCACCGCACTTGGTTCATCGCATCACTGACGCCATATCTGATCCCTCGATGTTGACTACCTTTTTAGTGACATGCATAAAACTGCTTCACGGCAACAAGGCAGTTAAAGGGTTACAATAAGTGATTAATAGGTGCACGAGGTGGGGTGAACCTCATGTAGACTACAAAGTAGGAAAACACGCATCGATGACGGGTCGGGAGATGAGGTTAACAGTGCAGATTGGCGACTACGAGATGGATTAGGTCATTCTCGACCTAGGCTCGGATGCAAATATATTACCTAAATAGACTTGGGAGTGCATGGGTAAGCTTGCACTACAATGGTCTCCTATCCAATTGTGGATGGCCAATCAACAGAAGATCTTGCCCATGGGAAGGCTGCAAGGAATTACAGTAGATATTGATGGTGCAAGTACCCGGATGGACTTCAAAGTTATTGAAATTGTGGAAAAAAATAGCCCATACCCTACATTGCTAGGGGTCGATTGGGCTACTGAAATGAATGGGGTTATTAACCTCAAACAGAGGAAGATGATATTTGAGAAGAATTCGCTCCGTGTAGGTTTTCCGCTAGATCCAACAGAAGGATCACGCTACATAGAACCTATGCGCAATGACTAAAGGAACAATGCATTGGATTATATCTACAAGATTGTTGCACATAAGCCAAAGGAGGAGAGGAGACCCTTGTGGGGTTACACCAACTCATGCACTAGTGATTTAGATGAAGAAGATGAGAAAGGGTGAAACAAGGTGAACATGGTAACCACAGTACACTGTAATATGATGACAAAATCCTTGTATTGTGTTAAAGCTCAGACCTGTGAACTGGTAATGTATGATGGATTGACAAAAGTGGATACATTCTTGGTTAAATTTGAAAGCACGATGCCAGAGTACCAACGGTTTGATGCACTAAGATGGGTATTGCGCGTGACACCGACGCAATGGTGAGGTACCCATGAAGGAACCTTTGAAGATTGGCGAAGCTGTAGGTGCATGATGCAGATAATATTTGGGAAGCTAGTGCTATGAATAACGGAGAAATATGATGGACGAGAGAATCCACGCATACACCTGAGAAACCAAAGCTTATGGTACGAAGCCTCAAGCAGATTGGGTGCACTTATTCTATCATACCCTGGATGTCATTCCAAGGACCTGGTATATGGAAACAGAGCTCCAACACGGCACCAGAGAGTGGGATATCCTGCGCGAATGGTTTCTGTTGACATTTCTCTTTGAATATCAATGGATGGATACCATGGATGATGCATTACAGTTAGTAAAAATCACCATCTTTAGAACATCGCCAGAACTAGAAGAAGTCATGACGTTAGACTGGTCGTGAAAATTGAGCCATGCCTTAGCATGTTACAATGTACAAGTAGAAGATGATGAGGATGACCTGCGTAACATCATATACCCAAATTTGAATGTAGTTGTGAGGTGCGCAGCCTTGAGATAGAAGATCCAGACATCACAACACCATTGAAAACAAAGTAGGTAAGTATCGGAACAGAGGAAGAGATGAAGTATGCTACACTTGGGGACTATTGGGATGACGCCACGATGGAAAAGGTTGTTGATTTGCTCCGCGAATACCGAGATTTATTCCCTACAAAAATTACATTGCTGAAAGGGATTCTAGGAGACATAGGAATGATGAAAATAACTTTGAAGCCAGCTGCAAATCCAGTGAAACAGTGACCCTACCGACTGAATCCAAAATACAAAGCAAAGGTCCACGAAGAATTGGACAAAATGCTGGCAGTAGGAATTATTGAACCAGTCGAGGAGTCTGATTGGGTAAGTCCTATGGTCATGCAGGAGAAGAAACATGAGGGTGAGATCCACATCTACGTAGATCTGCAGAAGCTCAATGATGCTTTTGTTAACAATCCATTTCCAACATCCTTATAGATGAGGTACTATAAAATTTGGGTTGGCAGGAAGCCTACTCCTTCACGGATGGATTCTCTGGGTAGCATCAGGTCAAGATCGCACTAGAGGATCTAAGAAGGACAACGTTTCCTACCAAATGGGCTTGTTTTCAGTATATGGTAATGCCCTTTGGGCTGAAGAATGCGCCAATGATATTTTTCCATATTGCGGTCGCTGCGTTCAAAGAATTTATCCACAAGTTCTTAGAAGTCTACCTAGATGATTGGACCATATCTGGCTTGGCTAAGAAACATTTCGCAAGTTTAAGATTGATGCTGGATACCTGCCGCCAGCACCAGATTGCACTCAACCTAAAGAAGTGTAATTTCTTCTCCTTTTTGGGAACTTGCTAGGTGATGTGGTTTGTAAGCAAGGACTGATGTTGGATCCGGCAAAAATCATTGTCATACTAAATTTGCAAGCACTACGAAGTGTAAAATAGCTATGCGCTACATTGGGACACATGGGCTACTACCGAAAGTTTATAAAAAACTACGCCCAGATCATGGCTCCAATGGAACAATTACTGAAGAAAGATGTTATGTATTGTTGGAACAAAGAATGTAACAAAAAACTAGAAATGCTTAAGGAAAAGATGGCATATACCCCTATCTTGGTCTTTCCAAAGTGGGACATTGAATTTCATGTACATGTTGACGCATCGTGTATCACGTTGGATGTGGTACACACTTAAGAAGGCACAGAAGGAATTGATCACCTGATTGCGTTCGCAAGTTGTAGGTTGTCCAAAGTAGAAAAGAATTACTCTACTACTAAGCGAGAAGGATTGGAAATGATATACGCGCTCCAAAAGTTCCGTCACTATCTGCTCGGTGGACATTTTAAGATGTATATTGATCACTCTATGCTCAAATACCTAGTGAATAAGCCTGTGTTTGGGGAGTGCATTTGTCAATGGTTCCTATTGTTTCAAGAATATGACTTTGAGTTTGTTGTAAAGCTGAGACTTTTGAATGTAGGTCTGGATCACCTGTCCCAAATTGAGACTGGTGAAGAACCAACAAATCTAGAGGAGGGACTCCCGGATGCCCAGTTATATGTCGTGCGCGTTGCAGATAGCCACTTTGAAGATATTATCCACTTTTTAACTACAGGAATTGTGCCACAGGGGTATTATGTCCAGGAAAAGAAGGAATTAGTGATACACGCAACAAATTTTACTATAAATGCAAGCCACCTCTACAAGATGGGCAACGACGAAATATTGCGTCGATATGTACCAGAATTCAAGCATGGATAGATCTTGGCTAAAGCACATGGAGGGGTTGCTGGTGGACATTATGTGGGCCACGCCACAACCCAGAAGGTTCTTCGTGCTAGATTATGGTGGCCTACTCTACATCAAGATTTGAAAGCATACTGTCGGGCCTGTGATGTATGTCAATGGGTGGGAAAATCGTCGCGAAGGGATGAAATTCCACTTCATCCATATATAACACTATAGCCATTTGAGAAATGGGTGATCAACTTCATCAGGCCTATTGAACCATGAGGAAAGACAGGCGCACATTATATCATCACTACGACTGAATATTTGACTTGATGGGCCAAGGTGCAACCCGTTAAGGATTGCACTATTGCGACAACAACAAAATTTTTGTTCAAGAACATCTTGACCAGGTTTGGTTGCCCAAAATTCTCATGAGTGATAAGGGAATGCATTTTCTGAATGAAACAATCAGCACACTCATGGAGGAATTTCAAATATATCACCAACAAAGTACGCCCTACCATCTGCAAGCAAATGGGACCGTCGAGGCCTTCAACAAAATTTTGGAGACCACGTTGACTAAGGTTTGTAATGCACGATGCAATGACTAGGACTTGCACATCCCTGTTGTGCTATGGGCATATTGAACGATGTGAAATAATTTGATAGGCCAGACATTGTTTCGCTTAGTCTATGGCAAGGAGGCTCTTATGCCTATCGAATATATTGTGCCTAGTCTGCGAATCACAAAATTCACATCTATGGCACACTGCGGGGCCCTAGAAGAGAGGCTCTCACAACTAGAAGAATTGCAGGAGGAACAATTTTTGGCTGGATTCCATCAACAGATATAGAAACAGTGCGAGAAAGTGTGGCACAACCGCCATATCAAGGTGCGCACCTTCAGAGAGAACAATCTAGTATTTCTTTATGACAATGAGTTCAAAAAATTCCCAGTAAAACTCTGCAAGCACTGGTTGTGACCCTATGTCATCAAACAAGTCACCGATGGGGGTGCGGTTCAGCTGGCTAAACTCAATGGAGACCCCTTCCTGAGAAGAGTGAATGGTAATCACCCCAAGATCTACATAGATGGGTTGACTGCCTGACTAGCCATTTAGAAGATAGTCTCACCACTCCACCCAGTTGAAAGAGATCAGGGGACAATAAAGCAGCCTGGAGTATAGATGCACAAGTACTACAGTGCGCATAAATTTGACCACACACAAGGGTCATGGTCGCACAAGAAGGATCATGCAAATGCACTGATAAAAGGAATGATGACCATTGATACCACTATTCATGACAAGATGTCTGCATCATGGCAAAAAGGAGCAGGCGGTGGGCAATTAAGAGAAACAATACGAACTAGATATGGAACGAGCTACCACAAGTTTTACACAAAAAGTTTACATGAACTGTACCAGATGGCAATCAGTACATTCAAAATTCACATGGCCTATAAATCACCGAGGGGAATCCACTAGGTGGCCTACACTTTGGAAACACAGATGGAGTTGTTCATTATCTCTGCACAAGGCATGCACCCATAGGTAGTAATCTAGCCAATAGAGCAGTAGGACTTTCTAAGGAGTATGGGGGTGACAGTTGTGGGCATCCAACAAACTACAGCATCACCAGTATGGGATGTACCGGAAAAGAGGGAATACGAAGTCAAATTGGTCCGGATGTCGTCGCCACACCTAGGGGCAGGATGACGCACTATAATAGAACAATGAAAGGATAGATAGACGACGACCAAGGGTAGATATTCAATTAATAAATCATCTTTGATGTCCCTTGAAGTTTGGGATCTTGTGGATAGAAACCAAGATCTTGCAAAATTATAACACAAGCTAAGACAGACAGTGCGAAGAAAAGATACGAAGGTCGGAAGTGGCTGCGGTGGTACCAGGAGGTCCTGTATGTGGCTCCCCTGCTCATGTTAAAATACTCTGAGGGGGTTTTCTATGTTAACCAAGCAAAGAAGAATGAGCATCATCAGTTGCAAGACGTGGTAGAAACACTGAAGCAGGAGCCAGATGAAGTGTTGCAAGAAACAATGAAGGAGCAGCAGGTTGACGAGTGCCACTCACAGGGAGGCGAACCATGAAGCCAAGGCAGAGCATCTATCCACGCTAGTGAATGACTTGGGACGAGTCACAATGATTGTGTTGGGGCACTGTTGGGTAGCAGAGGTCCTGCGAAATGGGTTTTGTTGCAAAAAGCCCAAAAAGTAGGATTAAATTATTGTAAAAACTCCGAAGTATGCAGAGCATGAATTATAGTAGGATTGTGTCAAAGGGTAGTCCATCCAAAAATAATGTAAATAAATATAAATAGTGTCATCCTGCACAAGGATCGTAGGCTAAGGAAGGGTATACATAGAGCGCGGCTCTATGAGGGAAAGGCAGTTCTTTTGGGGAATATGAAATATAATGGGTTCCTGAAAAAGATATTTGGAAAGTGTCTATAAGTCCAAGTCGAGGGATTGGGGTAGTATGTAGAGGCTATGCAGCTATATCTGCAGAGGCCTGGAAAGTTCGTAGTTGTGTGCATGGACCCCTGCAGCTAAGTGCGCAGGGCGGATCTGGATGTATTAAGGACAAGTGGAAATAAAGATAAGTTTCTTCTGGAATTCTGTGTTTCTTCTGAACTGACATACTATTTGTTTAATCTTAACTGCTTATGGTTGGAATGAGTATAAATTTGGATTTATTTTAATACGTGAATCAATTATGTTGGTTAAGTGTTTGCTTAAAGACCTTGGTAATTGATAACCACATCATCTAATAGAATAGCAGACTAATAAGAAAGATATACTCAAGCTGGATCTGTGTGAATATCGATTAGCGCGGAGCTGTAAACTAGTGCACAAAACCTCTAGACCACACCAAGACATCCCTAGGGTATGGAAACCTAGTTCTAGCACCCTCCTCTACTACCTCGGGTGAGATCTCAATCCATGCTCTGCGGGCTATTGCCGAAAGGACCAGTAGCTGCGGGATTTGCCTGGCTATATAACTCTTCCAAACTTGGCCCATATAAGCCAACAGTAAACATGCAAAAGGCATTGTTGAGCAAATAATGGTTGAGGAAAGGCCTAAGTATTTCAGTCTTGGCTATGGACAATCTTATGGAGGAAGTTCCAAAGCAGCCATGAAGGCAATTGAAACAATTCCTAGAAGGAGTTTCATTTTAGGTTCTCTACCTCAAGTTTATAAAGATTGTGTTCATGGGGAATGCAATAGTTTGAAACATAATTTTCAAGAAGAAGGTGTTCGTAAGAATGCACATGAACAAGGGAGTTGTGAAAGCTCTAAAATCATTGAAGAGATTGATGGTGTTCCAAAGGGACCCACTTCTTCATTTCATTCACCTCCTCATGAAGGCAACAAAGGTGAAAGAGGAAGGTATAAATCTGATTTCAATCACATTGATTTTTTATTATGTAAAGCATGGTAAATTTCCACATAAGCATTGGAAAAAAATTGCATGTTCATTTTGTGGTTTGGTTAACCATAATGTTTCTAGATGCTATAAGAAAATGGCCACATATAGGAAACTTTTGAAGAAAAGGAGGCAATAAGCCAAAGGTCCATTGGACAAGGCAAATTATACTGTAAAGAGGATGAAATGTGTTGCACTTATTTCCATAAGCAAGGACATATTGCTGAAATGTGTTGGATTTTTAATCCAACAATACTTCCACGAAATTTGAAGAAGGTGGAAAAAGAAAATGGCAAGAATGGAAAGGAAGTTTCCATAATTGACGTGTTTCAGGACGATTCACATGTTGATGTCAATGTGTAGTTAAATGAAGTGCCTTTGATGTGGATTGGTAAGAAATGGTTAGAGTTATTAGCCAACTAAAGATTTGATGTCTTTTGATTTGATACATTTCTTTTCCAATGGAATGCAAGTTACACGATTTTACCAAAAAGGTGAATGGAAAAGTTGAGTATGAGACTCACTTTATTGCAGCAAATTTATATTTATTTCAGCTTTGTAAGTACATGTAGATATGATTGAGGATCTTGTACTTATGATTGTGCTTGAGAGAAAGTTGAAGAATGGAATACATACATGAGAATGGTATGCATGAACAAATGAATGTTGATGACTTCATTATATTTGAACATGTATGTGTAATTGACTTGATGGTCGATTGTTTTGTTTAAACATGCATGCAATGTCATATCGACTTGGAAAATTTGATTTTGTCCCCAAGGTTGAAAAAGGGAGATAATGATGAAGTGTTTCACAAAAGGTGGAATTATTTCTACTTTGAAAAAGAATTGTCAAGTTATTTTTGTACATGCTTGACTTGGAGAGTCAGTTGTTTGAAAAAGGTATTTTTTTTGTCAGCTTGTGATTTAGTCGATCATTTGTACACAAGACGTAAGAGACAAGATGATGATTCACATGATGTAAATTTATGTCTTCAAGTTGTTTTTTTTTTGCATTATGTCGTTTTTGACAAGATGTCAAAAGAAGATTTGCAGCAGCGAAAGTCACCGTAGAAGTGGCTTGGTAAGAAGTGGTTTGACTTCTTGACATAGTAAAACATAATTTCATTGGTACATATGCAAATTTTAGTTAAATATGCATATATTTGTGATGTAATCTCATGTTTATTTGAGCCACCTTGGGTCGATGATCAAGGAAGCAATTTTGAGCTACCTTTTGTAAACTTCTCAACAAAAATTATGAATGAGTTCAAGGAAGACAGTTCTTAATAGGAGGAAAAGCATATCCAGGAAGGGAAGTTTCGAATACCTTCGAGTTTTGGTTCAAGGGAACTAGCCATGCAAGGCAAGTGTATGGAGGCTGAAAGAAGAGGGTGATGTACTCTCATCTACTATACAGATCAATATATCAGGCTTTTGGGGTCCAAAAGATTACTAATGGGGAGGAGTGATCAGATATTGATCCAGGACCTTAATGATAGCTCAAATTTCAAAGTTTTCGAATGAGTTTCAAACTTGAGTGACCAGATAGATCTCGTCTTCATGATTATGTCACCATGGATGGTTTGAAAAACCAATACTGTATGAAGAAGTAATTGCAATTTGAAAAAGTCCAGTAAACTGCAAATTATGGACATTTGACCAAGATTAATTTGGTTTTAAGAACTAAACTTTTCCTTAAGCACCTTTCTTAAAAGTTTGAATTCAACTCATGGGTAGTATTCAAAAAGTGGGAAACTGGTATCTCACACGCCCTAAAGGTGGGAAGTGGTATTCCTATATTTCACACAATTACCCTTAGTGGGGGACACGTAGCATGGGAAAACTACTTTTCTCACACACTCTCGACCTGATATCAGTCGTGCAAGATTTCACGTCAAATTGCGAAATAGTTGTTTGATTAGATAGGTCACATCGATGGTGGAGATCATCCGGGCTAGTTGGCAAGCAGACGACACAATATCCATTGGATCTGGAGAAGTGAGATCAATGGCACAGATTGAAGCACTTGATAAAAGGGAAATTCAAAGAAGGATTGAGCGTGATACGTAACCACTAGTTTCAAATTCTTGAAACACAGTCACATGCGGCTGCATGTTACCTGACCACTAGATCTATGCGAGATTCTCCCTAATCGCTGGGGTTTATACCGCCTCACATGTGTGCCCAAATAGTTAATGTAACAGTCACCTCCGATAGTTAACTTGGAACAGCAGCTAAAGAAAAGGTGGAATGCTAAATTTATCTAGAGTTAGGTGCAGTTCACCAAATTTGGTGGAGTATCCCTAGGGGATATTGATTAAAATGCACTCTAGGAGCAGTTTTCTGAGAGAGCCAGAGAGCCAAAGAAAGCCATAAAGAGAGAATGAAACAAGAGGCGAGCTAGGCTAATTAGATCTTGTTGAAGCCAATGAATAGTCCAGAGAAGCTGAGGAAGTCATCTTCATGGAAATCTCCATCCATGGAGATTTTAGAGCTCAGGGCCACCAAGAGTTGGAGGCAGTTGTAGGAGCTACCAGTACTCATTCTCAATGAACCAATAGCCATCCCTGATTGTAATGTGCATTCTAAACCCATTCCAAGGATTTTTAGAAGCATCTAGAGACTTCTAAAGGCCGAGATGCTACAAAGAAGTTTTAGGTAGCCCAGTGCGAACCATGGAGGAAGGCTTAGTTTGGGGATGTAGTGCTCATTTTGAGCCAACGATTAGTCTATTGTTGATGTCTAATATGTGCTGGATATAGTAGAAGAGGTTTCAGTGACAATTGAAGAATCTGAAGGAGTTAGTGCCATCAATAAGCTTAAGGTAGCTCAGAGCACTGATTGAAGAAATCAAGTCTAAGAAGCTTTTTTTGCAAAGTGATGACAACCATGACAAGGATATAGATGGTATTCTAAGCCCATTGGTTTATTTCAGTAACATTTTGGAGTTAAGTGTGGAACTTGTAAAAGAAACTTTTCCATAATCCCAAAAAGCTAAGTCAAGATGACAAGAGCTTAAGGAGACGTAGCCCACGATATTTGGGTGAAATCCTAGATTAAATTTGTTGTTATGTGTAGTTGTTTATTTGCTGCATTATATGGGTGTTATATGTTTTTAATATCAGTAGAAACAAATGGAATTAAAACAATTAAATAGTTAAAAGAAAACACACACATGTTTCAAGAATTTAATTCCGCAAATGTCATATATAATCTAGATCATTTATTTGTCAATATTTGAATGGGAGGTTCTTGTAAGCATAACAAGTTGTTAAACCCCCATATCAGTACCATACATATGATCCATAATCTCCTATGGTTGGTTACCTTCTATTACTTATGGAGCATGCTTCAGTTCCTCTTGCATTGTGTTGTGAATCTTTTTTCCAAGGGAATTTTAAGATGTAGTCATCCATTTAAAATCTTGTTGACCTTTTGTATTAGCCAACCCTACATCAATTGTACTTGGTGATTTCATCTCTTTACAATGTCTCTTGATATATTTCATATTTACTGATGGGGAATACATAAAGTCCCTCCGTGGATGGATCTCTTCCTATCAAGTTCAAATTATTATTTGAGAGAGGGATATAGAAACTAGTAGTACCTTGGAGCTTGCATTCATTAGTGAAAATATTCCTTGTAATCAATAATGGATGCTTCATTGATCTCTAACCGATTAAGTCCATGGGTGTTTCATATCAACTCATATACTCATGCTCAATGGATTGTGTTAGTTAGCTAAGTGTTATGAGAATAAGTACCCTAGGGCTTGGGTTGAAACCCCAACACAACAAGAGAAAACTACAGTAAGAAACACTCATGCAACTCAGACAACATGCTTATATAAACAAACTATGCGATAGTGATCATACTCGGATGTCCTTCATTTGGGTCGTTCTAGTAGGGTTCAGACCCTCTGCAACTACTGATGATCTTCGAATCTGCAAATCAACCAATCCAAACATACATAGAAGCATATAGATAAAGCATTTTAATGAAATAAAATTTAGATCGTATAATCAAGATGATTAGTTATACATCAAAATGACATTCATACATGAATTACAGTAGTATCTGATGCATAAACAAAGTTAATATCAGCAACAAGAAAATGTTTCTTTTTATTGTAGAAAGTCATAACAAACACGGAGAGAATTCACTTGAGTCCTCTTCTTCGGGCTCCAAGAGGAACTGTCCTTCAAATTCATCTAGTCCCAGTCTTCAACAACTTCCTTCCATAACCAATACCATTCTATCTCAAGCAAGTGGGAGAATATCAACACTCAAGGAAACAAGGGTTTCCTGAAACTTGGGGAAATTCTTGAAGCACAAGGATACTTCAGACTCAATTATGGGATAATCTCAGTATAGTAATTCTATCTCTTCTCCTCCTTAAGGTCTTCCCACAGAAGTCTATTTATGCTTCTCCCAATTAGTTTTTTAGTTGGGAAACAGTTGGGCCACAGGCACTAGGAGGTAATCAATAGGTAAAACTCATGAACTCCACCCATAGTTAGGGAAATTTATTTTTTTTAAGTGTTTTAACACATATATGTGGATTGGGTATTGACTAAACCATGTGTACATGCTTTTATCACAGGGAAAAGTAGCATACAGGGTGTAAAACATTGTTTTTAAAATATTTGGACCAATTCTAGAAGAAGGGGTTGCCCCAGGCCATAAACCAAGCATCATAAATATGAAGGGTGATATTTGGAGCTATAATAGATGCCCCCTAATATATGAGGTTAGAAGGGGTACATAATGGCTGAAATGTATGGAAAGGAAACCTATCGAAACTGAGAAGGACTTCACCAGATTTTAGCCTGCCAAGCCATCAAAAAGAGATCAGAAAAAACAACTGTTTGAGGTGGGCATACCCATGCTAAGAGAAAGTAAAGCATGTCCACATATTAAATATAAGCGGATCCACTATGTATACAAGTATAAAAGACTGAAAGTACATAATGGATCATCTGATCATGATCGAAAGTGCATGTCTGAATATCACATATAAGAAGACGATTAATGAAGCTAAAAGATGAAGCTGATCACTAATGCCAAAAACTGATCCCAGTAGTACCAAATGAACATGATGGAATAAGATGATACTACATCGTAACTCAGATGCCAGCATATAAGATGTTGTTGTGAAGGACTACAACATATAAGGTGGATGGTGTCAACTAGCAGTAATAGGAGAAACTAACAAGTGAACCAAAACATGTTGATTCAACCTGAGGTCTTCACCAATCACCATGGTACAGTTCTACACAATGGGAATAAATGATCTGAAGTCGACCATGTGAGAAATCATTTGATTACCATTCATTGATGTATACCATTAACAAACACGAGACTACTCACTAATAATGATAATGAGGGTCAAGGTACTCAGTACAATCTAACAAGTGTGAATGAATGAGCTGAAGTTGAACACCTAGAAGAATCTATCAATCAGGGGACAATGGTGGTTTCCTACTGTCGATAGCGAGAGAATCTACCACTGATGACTGCAAACCCCAAGTTACTACCAAATGGACTCTAGATCTTTCTCCTAGAGAAATGCATCGTAGTCAATAGGAAAAGATTTGCTAGAAGGAAGGCATTAAGGCATCCTTAATCAATCTAGTGCGAGTGTAACCCATAGGCCAATAATGTGGAAGGAATCAAAAAATAATATGTAGTAACCTGACCGAAGCACGTTTCCAGCATACACAAGATGTAGCTAGTGCATAAGAGAAACCCTCTGAACCAACCAACAAGGAAAGCTGACACAGAGGCAAGGAATCCACCAATAGGGTCAAATGGAAACCAAGGCACTGCATGAATCCCAATGTGTGATAATGAAAGTTGATGTCGAACACAAGGGAAACTACTTAGTCAAAGACCCATGATATTGATCGATGCTTAGCACAAGGTGACCTATCAATAATGAAAATAGGGCCAGGGTGCAGCTCTAGGCGTGCCCTCAGAGCAATATGTCATCATCAATAAGGACAAGAATTGCTAGCAAGAAGTCAATGGAGACCTTCTCAAACCAGCACAGGCAAAAGACCAATATAATTGATGTGATGATAAACATGACGCTAACAATCAGGGATGGCCGACTGAAAAATAGGTCAAGAGACACCGCAGAGATGACTCAATGATGACTATATGGTAGCATATGATAACTCTGTATAAGTTCGTCATGCAGGAGGCATGAGTGAACTCCCCATATGATTGGAAGAGGTAACCAATTGGAGGAGAACTAACTCAATAACAAGGTTAAGGCATACCTAAGTCAGACTAAATCCCACCCAAAATGGAGGAGACTTTCTCTTGAGTACTTTGTTCAAGGGTGACATAACTGACTCTAGTTGCCAATAATATATGGAAATGTTGTCCCATTCCCGCACTTTTTGGAATGTATAATTTTTTTTGTCTTTTTCTTTAAGCTAGAAAAGGAATTAAAAAATGCTATAGTACAATGGAAAGAACGAGTGTTAGAGAAATAGATGATCTAGTTCCTGGGATGGGAACAATCCTATGCTCAATGCAGGGAGGCAAAACTGGTCAAGGACACTCAATGGGATGTTCCTTCCACGAGTCAAAGGGTGTGTCAAGTTGCAGAAGCTAGGTGATTGCATGGTTGATTTTGCAGAAGACATGGTCAAATAAGTGGCTTAAACACGAGTCCAAGTGAAGTCGACTCAAGGCCAAAAGGTGAAAATAGTCAAAATGCAATGCAGCAGTACAACTGAAAACAAAGGAGCCTCTAGGGTATAAGGCCAAAAATAAGCGTAGAAGCAAGGAGAATGTGTCTTCAATGCACAAGTCATGGTAGGACTAAAGAGGACTCCCGAGACTACTCAATATAACAACATGGGCAATCAATGTCAATGAGATTCTAACTATGATTCCCATGTAAAGGATGGCTCTACCATCGCATCATGATTTAAAAAATCGGTGAGTGAACATGGTTTGCTAACCAAGACATGATGGGGTTGATCCTATGGCTAATTTATCGTTGAACAAAGGCTAGTATGCAAGATGCAATGGAAAAAATGATTTCCCTAACCTATATGCCAGTAAGTGAACGATACCTTCCATGACAGGTTAGCAGTCATGGGACCGAAATAGG